>VZQC01005284.1:0-117315 GCA_009823505.1 Rhizomys pruinosus | reverse complement strand
AAAAAAAAAAAAAAAAAAAAAAAAAAAAAAAGTCAATCTTTGGAGTTGATCACAAGTGAAAAAAAGTATGATTTCCAAAAAGCAGGAAACATTCAGGCTACATGTCCTGATGACAATGTGAACAAAAAATACCCTTAACAAAAGAAGGAAAACAAAACAATATGACAATAATTCAACATCTCAGAAACTTAAAACTCTCTTCTGTGGAACACTCAAGTGAAAAAGAAACTCGAGATTAAAATGATAGATAATTTTAGAAATGGATGGCATGGGGCATCGGATGGCAAACTGATTATCAAGGTCAATGTGTCATAGAAAAATAGATCGCCTTGAACATCTCTTAGAAGAGAGGAGAGAGAGAGCTGAATATAAGCAGAAGGGAAAGAGAAAACTAGAGGGGAAAACTCTAGAAAGATGGGATTAACAGAGATAAAAACATAAATTAATAAAACAGGAAGCAAACATAGATGTGGGAAACGAAGCCATCTGCTCACTCGTTCCCTTGAGGGCTCAGGAAGAGGTGAAATGCCAATATCCACAGAGGAAGTCAGGTCATCGAAGATACGCTTCTAAAAATGCCATCTTCCCTAGGATCAATTTGGGGCAAGTTACAGCAAACTTTTTTTTTTGTGTTTTTGAAACAGGGTCTCCCATTAGGGGAGCTGGCCTGGAGCTTGCCCTTGAACTCAGAGATCCGCCTGCCTCTGCCTCCCAAGTTCTGGGATTAAAGGCATGCAAAGGCATGCGATACCACGTGCCTGACTTAATGATGGTTTTTAGCTGCCATGTGGGTGCTGGGAATCGAACTCTGGTCCTCTTCAAGAGCAGTTGGAGCTCTTAACCACTGAGCCATCTCTCCAGCCCCACAGCAAACTTTCAAGAGACAACTTCTGTGCTTTAAGTGTTACAGAGTGTAGAAGGGAGACGGAAACCTTTCCAGTGTATCCTGTTGGGCGATCTTAGGCATTCGTCGTTTTGCTTTACAATCCCCATTCGTCCTTCCTACCCACACCTTGACATTCCAGCTCCATTTTACTCCATGACAGTGTCCTTCTAGGGAAGTCCACACTGTCCCTGGTTCTGGAACTTGACCTGCAAGCCTCATCAGGTTTTTCTTCCTCCTGCCCACTGTGACTGGCTCAGGGACAGACCTGAGAGTCTAGGCAAGGACAACAAAAGGACAGACATTTTCCAGTGACCTCTGAAAAGCAGGTGCTTTTGACACTAAGGCTGAGAATCTCAGAGTAGCCACCTGCCTGCCATGTGGAGACAGACACAAAAGTGACTCTGGGGTGGGGGTGGGGGACAAAAGCAGGTGAGCACTGTTTATAGAGTCCCAGGCAGCCATGCCTGCAGTGTGCCTACCCCTCAGCTCACTGAACGAATGCTTAAATCAACTACAATTGTCATTTTCAACTTGAGGCACAAACCCTGATGTGCCAAAGTTGAACAAAGAGAACACACACAAGGGCATACAGTCCTACTTAGCTAGATGGCCTATAAGTAAAATAGTAGCCACCTTAACTCTGTACATTATAAAACTGATAAATCGCCAGGCATGGTGGCACACGCCTTTAATCCTAGCACTCAGGAGGCAGAGGCAGGTGGATCTTTGTGAGTTCAAGGCCAGCCTGGTCTACAGAGTGAGTTCCTGTAGGACAGGACAGCTGGGGCTACCGGGAGACTCTGTCTCGAAAAGAGCAAAAAAAAAAAAATCCCCAAAAAACTGATAAATCATAGCTGAACAGGTTTATTCCATCCAGTCCCTCCTTTTTTTTTTTTTTTTTTTTTTTGGTCTTTTTGAGACAGGGTCGCCCTGTAGCCCCAGCTCGTCCTGAACTCACTCTGTAGACCAGGCTGGCCTTGAACTCACAAAGATCCACCGCCTCTCTGCCTCCTGGTGCTAGGATTAAAAGGCGTGCGCCACCATGCTCGGCACCCAGCCCCTCCTTTTAACATCATGAACTAAACTTTATGTTTCACTATAGTTACATTAAGGAAAATGAAATTATCATCTCTATGAATGATAAAAAAATGAGAGGCTTACTTAAGGGCTGGAGGTGTGGCTCAATGTTCATTGGTAGAAGGGTTGCCTAGCATTCATGAGGCAGTGGGTTCAATCCTAGTACTGCAAAAAGAGGAAGGAGGGGCTTGGAGTATGCTGGCTCAGTAGGTTAAGAGCATCTACTGCTCTTGCCAGAGGACCCAGATTCTAATTCCAACACCCACATGTAGCTAGAACAGTCTTTAACTCCAGTTCCAGGGGAACCGACACCCTCTTCTCGACCCCCACAGATTGCACAATATGGGTGCACCAACCCTACATGCAACATACAACTCATTACACATAAAAAAAATTTTTTAAAAAGAAGTTAGGAAGAGAGAGAGAGAGAAAAGAAAGGAGAAAAGAAAAGTTCAGTTAACCAAAGGATCTGGGCTGGTCAGTTGCATGCATCCAGATGGCTAGACCATGTCCCACTTATCCAAGCATGCAACAAGGCAGGTATTAACTCAGATATTTAGTAGCTGTGTTTAGAATCCGTAAGTCCCTTTAATTAAGGGAGATTATCCTTGATAATCTGGGTGGGCCTGGCTTAATCAGTAGAAAGGTTTTAGGAGCAGAACCAGGCCATCCAGAAGGAAGTGCACCTCTGGATGACGCTCTCCTCGCAGGGCCTTTCTGGCAGCCTGCGGCTCCACCTCCACCGCTCCACTTCCTAGTGGGAACCTGACTGATGAAGGGCTGCCACAGCAGCAGCCACATTCACTGCGAACTCCAGGAAGCATTCTTCTAGCCAGGGTCAAGACATGGAGCCTGCTCTTCCCTCCCCCTCCCCCTCCCCCTTCCATTCCATTCCCTCTTCTGCCTTCCTTTCCTTCCTTTCTTTTCCTTTCTTTCTGAGACATTGAAGGTTCAGAATGGAAATCATCACCGCAGGCGGCATTTCTTCTGAACAGCCTCAGTTCCACTCATAAAGCCTTTCCACTGATTGAGTCAGATCCACCCAGATTACCAAGGATGATCTCACTTTATTAAAGGGATTTATGGACTCTAATCACAGCTACTAAATGTTCCACAGTAACCCCTGCATGGGTGTGTGATTGAATAACTGGGACCTGCTATAAGAGTGAGACATTGGCTAGCCTGGAACTTCCTATGTAGGCCAGGCTGACCTCAGACACTCAGTGATCCTCCTGCGTCAGTCTCCCAGGTGTTCCTACTATAGTCAGGAGCCACACACCTAGTTTTGTGATGCTTGTTCTCAATCAACCTTTTTAAGTTTGGCTAGGGAAGGTCTTACTGGGAAGATAGAGTAGACTGAACATTGCCCAAACCTTCCCAAAGTGCCCGTGTCCTACTCTTCAAACCCACAAATGCTCTCTTTACGTGAAAAAGAGCCTACTGGTATCATTAAATTAAGGGTAGTTTCTCTTTTTTCTTCCTACGAAGCAAGATTTCTCTGTGTTGTCCAGGCTAGCCTGGAACTTATGACTCTCCTGTTTCCACCACAAGAGTACTGGGGTCACAGATCTGTGTCATTCTGCCTGACTAGTTAAGGATCTTAATGCGAGGAAAGATCCTGATCATCTAAGTGGTCCCAATGTAAACACAAAGGTCTTCACAAGGGAAAAGGACAGAGAAGAGTCAGGGTGAAAGGAAGCAAGCGATGCCGCTGGCAAGCAGAAGAGGTGAGGAGACAGATGTTTGCTGGCAGCCCTCAGAAAGGGCTCGGCCCTGCCACCCACTTCGGACTTCTGATCGCCAGCACGGCGAGGTACTCGTGCTGATGCTTTGAGCATTTGTGGTAACTGGTCACGCTCCCAATAAGAAACTGAAGAAAGACCCTAGGAGGAGAAAGTACAAGACAAACAGGTGCGTGGGAGCCTCACAGAGAGGAGAGGCAAGAGCAAAGGTCCCATGGTGAGGATTTTAGAGGAGCAGTCAAAAGGCAGGACACCCCAAGCACAAAATCCAGAGAGAGGGGACCAGGAGGTGGGGCATGGATGAGTGATGAGGGGGAGCAGCAGGCCTTTGGCTTTTCCTCCAAAGGAGATGTGATACCTTTTAAGAGCCCAGAGCTGACAGCACCCATTTGGCTTTCTTTTTAAAAGGTTGGCTCTCCTGTGGGTACCTGAGGGGCACATTGACCAAAAAGCTGAAGAACCTCCAATTTCAGCGCTCTACCCTCACGCAGCTCTGTGGAGGATGAGAGCTATGCACTCACATGGCACAGGCTGGGAAAAGTTTCCAAGAGTAAAACATTTTAACCAGAACCAGTATAGACCCCTGGAATATGTTCTTGTCTATCTTTCTGGGTGTTGGAGTGACCCAGGCACATGGGGGTGCGGCCAGGAGAACCAAGCAGAGGCACCTTCAGTGTGGGCTTCCTGGGCTGTACTAACACAGTTCAGAGTGTTGGAAGGTGCCAGCAGCTGCCCTGGAGCAACAATGGCTTCCAGAAACCTCCTCCTACCACACCCACTCGACTGCCGTACCCAGGATCTTGACGTGAGAGATTTAATTGAGTGTTGTCAGCTAGAAGACGTTCTTAAAATTAGTCACTCCCTTAGAAATCTTGAAGAATTCAGAGGTCTTACTGCTCCTGAATAAAAGAAACTTGATAGATCTTTTGTAAATGATCAAGTCTAAAGTTCACTCCCCTTTACCAATAACAAGTGGCAAACATGAAGGAAGCTGTTATAAGGGCGAGGGGTGGTAATAAAACTCTAACCAGCCAGGGCTGGAGAGATGCTCAGAGGTTAAGAGCACTGGCTTCTGCTCTTGCAGAGGAACTGGGTTTGTTTCCCAGTAGCCATGTGGTAGCTAACACCTGATGCCATTCTAATCCAGTTCCGGGATCCGATGCCCTGTGTCTTCTGGCCCTCCATGGGCATTGCATGCATGTGGTATACTTACAAGACACTCATACACATAAAAACACACACACGGAGATCTGAGATTTCCTGAGACAAGCGGAAGTACCGGGGAGCTCCCCTCCCTGCCAACTGGGATTACGAAGGTATCTGAGAGGCAAGCAAAGCAAGCCTTCAACACAGTGAACAGGCATTTAGGAGGAGGACCCACATTGTGAATACAGGCCAAGAAAAAACCCATATGCCAAACATAGAAGAGACACACAAGGAAAGGGGGGCAGGATAATCCCCACCAAGCTCCCCCTACCAACACTATGGAAGATTCCTACAGTGGGATCGCCTCTGGGGACGGCGCCCAGGACACAACAGATAATAGAACACATTGGGAATTGAATGGGAACATATTTAAAGAACTCAACATTATAAAAGAGAAATCAAAGAACTGACAAAAGAGAATGAGAAGAACTCAGAAGGATCTAGAGAGAGAGAGAAGGACAAAGCTCCAGAAAGAATTGGAAACACTGAAAATAATCCCCCAAGCTAAAAAGAAAGAAACCCAACCACGAAGCAAAGAGGCTACACGGAAGAGATTGAGAAGCTCCAAAAAGAAGTAAAAATACTAAAGAAATCAGAAGAGAAAATGAAAAAGGAAATCAAACACTCATCCATCAAGAGGAAGGAATTGAAAAAAGCCTCAGAAGCAGAATGGAGAAGCAGAAAAAGAATATCAGACCTGGAAGATAACACAGAACAACACAAACCTCAAGTAAGATTATGAAATTTAAAATACCCAAAAGTAGAACAACCAGGACGGTGGGACACTATGAAAAGACAAACCTCTGCATCATAGGAAGAGGAAGGAGAAGAAATCCCAAGAATGGTATTGATCAGATCTTCAAGCAGAATAATAGATGAAAACCTCCCCAAACTAAGAAAAGACAACCCAATGCAAATCAAAAAGCAAATAGAACTCCAAACAGACAAGATCAGAAAAGAAACTCCACGCCATCATAGTAAAATGCTAGACACCCAAACAAAGACAAAATCCTTAAAGCCACAAGAGAAAAACAACAAGTGACTTATAAGGGGAAACCTATCAGAATTACAACTGACTTCTCAAAGCAAACTATGAAACAAGAAGAACAGGGAGAAAGGCATTCCCAGTGTTAAAGGAAATAGATGCCAACCCAAGTTTACTATACCCAGCAAAAATGTCAATTATAGTTGCCAGGAGAGAGAAAACCTTCCATGACATAAACAAGTGGAAAGAATACATGTCCAGAAAACAATCCTTCAGAGAAACTTGAAACAATTCAAAGGACAGAAGAAAGGAGCAACCAACCCCAGGACCTAGAAAAAGAAATCAATAAAGCATAACTCAGAAGTAAAAACCTAAACTCAAACCACAAATGGATAATAAGAAGGCGAAAGGAAGCAACACAACCTATCACCATAACCTTAAATATTAATGATTGAAATTCCCCAATCAAAAGACATAGACTGGGGAATGGGATTAGGAAACAGAATCCATCGATATGCTGTCTACAAGAAACAATCCACCTTCAAGGACAGGACCACCTTAAAGTGAAAGGATGGAAAAAAATATTCCAAGCAAATGGTACCAAAAAGAAAGCAGGTGTTGCTACTTTAATATCAGACAAAATAGACTTCAAGTAAAAGAATTAGAAGAGACAAAGAAGGCCATTACATTTTTATCAAAGGAACAATTCACCAAGGAGATTCACATTATGAATATATAGGCCCCAAACTCTGGTGCACCAAACTTCATAAAGACAATTCTCCAGGACCACAAGTCACACACTAACCCCAGTACAGTCATAGTAGGGGACTTCAATACCCCACCGAGTCCTTTGGATTCTTTGTCAACAGGACAAAGAATAAACAGAGAGACATCTGAACTGAATGATATGATACACTAAATGGACTTCATAGACCTCTACTGAATATTCCACCCTAATACCTGAGAATACACTTTCTACTCAGCACCCCATGGAACATTCTCCAAAATTGACCACATACTGGGATACAGAAGAAACCTCCACAAATACAAAAAGATTGAAATAATTTCATGCATTCTCTCTGACCACAGTGCAATAAAGCTCAACATCAACACCAGGATAAGGCCTACTGCCTACAAGAACACATGGAGACTAAACAACACACTCTTGAACAATGAATGGGTCAAGGAAGAGATAAAGAAAGAAATAAAAAAATAAAAAAGACAATACAATACAACACAACAAAACTATGGGATACCTTAAAAGCAGTCCTAAGAGGGAAGCTTATAGCCCTGGGTGCCTACATTAGAAAAACAGAAAGAGCACAAGTGAAGATCTAAAACTACACTAAAAGCACTTTGAGAGGCAACAACAGATGAACCCTAAATGCAACAGACAGGAAGAAATAAAAAAAAATCAGAGCAGAAATCAATGAAATAGAAACAAAGAAAACAATACAAAAAAAATAAATGTATCCAAAAGTTGGTTCTTTGAAAGAATAAACAAGAGATACGACCCTAGCCCAGTTAACCAAAAGAAGAAGGAACAACTCCAAATCAATACAATCCAGAATGAAAAGGGAAATATCACTATCACACAGACAAGGAAAAGATCCAAAAATCATATGGGAATACTTCAAACCTAACTCTACCAAATTTTGAAAACCCAGAAGAAATGGATGAAATACTGAAATCCTGGGAATCACCGAAGCTCAACCAAGAAGAGATCCACAGCTTAAACAACCCATAATACATGAAGAAATGAAGATGTAATAAGAAACCTCCCAACTAAAAAAAGCCCAGGCCCAGATGGTTTTCATGCAAATTCTATAAAACATTTCAAAAAGACCTACACCATATTACTGAAACTGTTTAGAAGTATACAATCAAGGGAATTCTCCCAAATTCCTTCTATGAAGCCAGCATCACTCTATTACAAAAACAGGCAAAGATACACTAAAAGGAGAATATAGTCCATCTTCCTAATAACACAGATGCCAAATTCTAAATGAGGATACCAGCAAATCGCATACAGACCCCATATCAAGAAGATCATCCATCATGACCAAGTTGGATTCATACCAGAGATGCAGGATGGTTCAACATACAAAAATCAATAATATCATCAAACGCATAAATGGAATGAAGACAAAAACCACAACCATCATCTCAGTTGATGCTGAGAAAGGCTTGTGACAAAATCCAGCACCCTTCATGCTTAAAAGTCCTAGAAGGAATTGGATGGAGGGATCATTGATTACATTGAGATGTAATCAAAGCCATATAATACAAGAAAACTACAGCAATATCATCCTAAATGGGGAAATGACAGAAGCATTCCCTTAAAGGTAGGAACTCGGCAAGCTGCCCTTTGTCACCACTCCTCTTCAATATAGTGCTTGAAACACTGCTAGAGCAATAAACAAGAAAAGGAAATTAAAGGGTACAATTGGAAAAGAGGAAGTCAACGCTATCCTATTTGCGATATATGATTGTTTACTTACGGATGCTAAAACTCCACCAGAAAACTCTAGAATGATTACACAGCTTCACAAAGTGTCAGGATACAAAATTAACCTAAAAAAATCAATGCCTTTCTTACACCAAGAACAAGCAACTGGAGAAGGAATGGAAGAGACTTTCCCTCACTAATAGCCTCAAAAACAATAAATAACCTAGGACCAAAGACACCAAGATCCTCAACAAAAATTTAAAACCTTTAAAGAAAGAAATGAAGAAGACATCAGAAGATGGAAAAACCTCCCATACTCATGGATGGGGAAAATTAACATTGTAAAAATGTCCATCTTACCGAAACTCTTGTATAGATTTAACGCAATTCCAATCGAAGCCCCAAGAGTTTCTTCACAGGCTTGGGAAAAAAATCCTTAAATTCATTTGGAAAAACAAAAGACCCTGAATAGCCAAACAACCTGAGTGAAAAGAGCTACACAGGGGAATCTCTATACCAGACTTCAAACTATAGTACAAAAAAGGCAGATAAATTCATAAAAACAGCCGGCACAAAATACAGACCTGTTGTATTTTCATAAAAACAGACTGGCACAAAAAATACAGCCTGGTACTGGCACAAAAACAGACCTGTTGACCAATGGAAAAAAAACTGAAGATCAAACCTGAGCACATACAATTTCACCTTAATCTCATATTTGACAAGGGGGCCAAGAAGCCACAATGGAGAAAGAACAGCAAATCTCAGCAAGTGGTGTTGGCAAAACTGGATCACCCACTTGTAGAAGAATAAATAAACCCATACCCTTGGCCCTGTAAAAAGTCAACTCCATATAGATCAAAGACCTTAGCAGAAACCCAAAACTCTGAGGCAATAGAAGAAAAAGGTTGGCAGCAGACTACAAGACATAGGCAAAGGAAAAGACTTCCTAAATCAGACAGCAAGCTGTGCAAGAATTAAGGTGACAATTGACAAAATGGGACCTCATTAAAACTCACAAGCTTCTGTACACAAAGAAACAATCAAGGAAGTGAAGAGAATCACCCAAGTGGGAGGAAACTTCACCCGCAGAAACATCTGACAAAGCCATTGATTTCCAGAATATTAAACTACTCAAAAAACAAGAAGAAAGAAAACAAGTGCCCACTCAATAGATGGGGCAAAGAGCTGAACAGAGACTTCACAAGTGAGAATTAAAGATGGCTGATAAACACCTTAAGAAGTGTTCAAACGTCACGAATCATTAGGAAATGGCAAATCAAAACCACTTTAAGATATCATCTTACTTCCAATAAGACTGGCCAGGATCAAGAAAACAAATGATACCAAGTGCTGGAGAAGGTTGTGGGGAAAGGGGAAACACTCATACACTGCTGTTGGGGCGCGGAGCAGGGACGCGGCCGTCATCAGAGCTCACTATCAGGTAACAGCGAGATCTGAACCGATACGACAGGCCTATCGAAGCAACATATGCATGTGCCTACTAGCTTCTCTGCAAAGCGCGATACTATAACCGAGTCGTCGCCGACGCTTACAATGAGAACAGGGGGACTTGCTAGATAAAGCGCTCATCCTGCAGGATTATGGCGCTCAGCGCCCGTTTGCATGGCGGATCGCGGGGGCTGGGGAAGAGGGAGGGGTGGGGGGGGGGCTGCAGGCGGCGCGGGCGGGCGGGGCCGCCACTCGATAAGATGATAGGTCGCGCTCGTGACAAGCGGGACACAAGTGCGAGGAGGCTCTATCCAAGATCGACCGCGGAGGGGGGGGGACGAAGACGCGTCCGCTAGGCTCCGAGAAAAGGGGGGGGGGGGGGGTGAAGGCGGGGGGGCCAGGAAAGCAGGCGGGTGGGAGCAGGCGGGGGGCGCAGCGCCCGAAGAAAGCAAGGGGGGCGAAAAGGGGAAAGGCCAGAAGAGAAAGGGAGGAGGGGAAGAAGAGCAGAGAGGAGGGGCAGGAGAGAGTGCGAGGGGGGCGCGGAGGGGGTGACACACAGATCGGCCTTCAGTCATGGGCTCCAAAGCTACTCGGCGAGATGTGCATGTCGTAAAGGCGCAGAGCACCTTCGCTACTCACGGCTGGCTCGACTATCGCGAAGGCGCGCTCCCCCGCCAGGAGCGACCAGCAGAGATAACATGGCAATGGCCATGTTTATTTCAGCTTCTGCACAATAGCAAGGAGCTGAACCAACCCAAATGCCCCTCAAAACTGAGGAGTGGATAGAGAAAATGTGGTACAAAAATCTAAAAAAATTACACAATGGAGTTCTTGCAGCAGTAAAGAAAGACGACCATCAATGAGCTTTGCAGGAAAATGGCTGGAGCTAGAGGAAATCATGCTGAGTGTGAAGTTACACAGTCCCAAAAAAACAAACGACGAATGGTTAATCCCGCATCTGTGGATGCTAGTGCCAATTACCTAGTTTGTGAGTATTTCTTGTGTAGGGGCCCCCTGAGCTTTTGCCCAAAGCCAGTTTGGGAGTGATGCATTTTGGAAACAGCAACAACAGCAACACAGAAAGGACTGCTCAAAGAACTGACGAAACAGTGAACTTCGCGCAAACAGTCAACTTCCACATGTGAGGAATATTGAGAAAGACTGTGAAAGATTTATGAAAAGCATGTTTGGCAGAATGCATGAGCTCTGGTGGTGGGGATGGGGTGGACATAGGTCTAGACTTGATAAAAAAATATATAAATAAATTTAATAAAAACAAAACATCAAAAAACACATATAAAAACTTTAATCAGCCACAGAAGAGGTGGTCTTTGAAGTCATTCTACTGGACATTTTATTACAAACTAAATCATATAAATCAGAGACCAAAAATATAAAGCCAGAAATCATAGGGGGGAAAGTAATGTTGCATATGTTCGGCAATTAATAGCAAAGATTGGTATTTTTTTCTCGATTTCATCAGATGTTTGTGATCTTATTTCATTATGTAGTCCAGGACAGACTTGAACTTGCCACAATCCTCCTGCCTCAGACACCCATGTGTTGGGATTGAAAGCATAGGCTATCACACCTACACTCCTAATCTACTTAAAAACATGGCCTCATGGGGCTGGATGGCCTAGCAGTTAAGAGTGTTGACTGCTCTTGCAGAGGACCCGGGTTCAATTCCCAGCACCAACATGGTGGCTGAGAACCGTCTTTAGCTCGAATTCCAGAGGATTCTGACACCCTCTTCTGACCTCCGAGGCTTGCACAAACACTAGGTGCACAAACCTACACGCAGAGAGTACATTCATACACATAAAAACAAACAAACAAACATGGCCTCATTTGGGACTTCTCATCCTGTTTGCTTTTATACTCAACTTCGTGGTTTGCATTCTTTAAGTTTTTCTTAATGAGGGCCATCATAGATGGCTATGATTTAGATCCCAGGAGACCAAAATCCATCCCAGAGGGAACAGAGTATGGGGTGAGGACAGAGGTCATACACTGTCCATGGCATCATTTATTTATTTATTTATTTATTTTATTTTATTTTATTATTCGAGCCAGTGTCTCCCTATAGCCCCAGCTGTCCTTGGAACTCACTCTGTAGACCAGAGTTGGCCTTGAACTCACAAAGATCAGCCTGCCTCTGCCTCCCGAGTGCGTAGATTAAAGCGTGTGCACACATGCCCAGCTGACATCTTTGTTTAGCTGCATTCTCATCCTTCTCCCCACTGTTCTCAAGCAAGATGGAGCCTGCAGCCTGTTTCTAGGGACCTTGTTGGCTGCTCTCCTCTCTGCTCTGTGCACCTAGCTCCTGCTAAACAAGCCAGTCTCGCCCTGGCTTCTCCTTAAATAACTCACCCATGGTGTGGTAATACCACAATATCACCTGTCACCTCTACAGCCTGCGGCAATTTTTTTTTTTTTTTTTTTTTTTCTTTTTGAGACATGATCTCCCTGTAGCCCCAGCTGGCCTGAACTCACTCAGTAGACCAGGCTGGCCTTGAACTCACAGAGATCTGCCTACCTCTGCTTCCCAAGTGCTAGGATTAAAGGCGTGCGCCACCACGCCCTGTGCTCCTGGCGGTAATTTTAACATCCTTCTATTGTTGACTGCTGTGCTGCCTCCCCATGCACTGTCCGGCCTCTCACTCTTCCACACAGAACTCCATTCCCTCATAGAATCTGTTCTCATGTGTAGATCCTGACTGAAAGAAAGAGGTAAGGATTAAAATAAAGATCTGTTATGGAACTCATGTTCACCAGGTGAAAAATAAAGGTGGTGTTCCGAAGTAATAGCTTTGAAGGTGGCAAGAAGAGATAGGACAAGAATTTGCTTACAGATGGGATGTGAGAAGTTAGAGAAAGAGTCAAAGATAGAGTGCAAGAGATGAGTGTGGTGGTGCACACCTTTAATCTCAGCACTTGGGATTGGCAAAGGCAGGCAGAGCTCTGTGAGATCAAAGCCAGCCTGGTCTCATAGAAAGTTCCAGGCCACCTGGGGCTGTAGGGAGACCCTGTCTCAACAACAAAACCAAAACCAAGATAGATTGCAAGGCATGTGGCCTGAGCACTTGAGAACATAATTACAACTCAGTAAAAAGGCACAGCTCTGAGGGGACAGGAGGTGACAAAGAGCTCATTTAGGGACAGATTCAGTTTGAGACGATTGTTAAACTTTCAAGCATAAAAAGTTGGCAGTTGGGCTGGAGAGATGGCCTAGCGGTTAAGAGCGCCGACCTCTCTTACAGAGGACCCGGGTTAGATCCCAGCACCCACATGGTGGCTGAAATGGTCTGAAACTCCAATTCCAGAGAACTCCAGTTCCAGGGAATCCAACACCCTCTTCTGACTCCGCGGCGTTGCACGACACGGGTGCACAGACCTGCATGCAGACAGTACATTCATACACATACAGAAATAAATAAAATTAAAAAAAAAAGTTGGCAACTGAAGCCAGGTAACTAACAAATAGGAGACGCAGAAAAATATAAGTCAAATGAAGATACTATGCCTGGGAGAGTCCTATGTTTCAAATTTTGGTAATAAAGTACAACATACAATTTTTGGATAGATTGTTGGGTTTTGCAATATGGAGGCCATTGATGACCCTTGACAAGAACATTCTTTTTTGGTCTTTTTTGTGAGACAGGGTCTTTCTGTAGCCCCAGCTGGCCTGGAGCTCACTCTGCAGACCAGGCTGGCCTTGAATGCATAGAGATCTGGCTCCAGAGTGCTGGGTAAAGGCGTCCACCACCATCCCCATTGACAAGAACAATTTTAAGAGAATGTTGGGTTCTAAAATCTCAGAGACCAAGAATGTAAACAACATTCTTTAAATTTGGCTATAAAGGCAAAAAAAAAATCATCCGATAGTTTGGAATGAAAATGGGGTCAAGAGAAGAATTTTAGACATGCACAACATACATAGCTTTTGTTAAAGTATAACATACATTTGAAAGGTACACAAATCACAAATATACATTCATCAAGTTTTCAGATGTACACATATGCACATGGCTAGTACCTAGCTCAGAAAAGAAACCTGCTGGCCTCCTGGTGCTCAGCACAGGCTGTGTTTCTGCACTGACTGTATAGAAAGAGGAGGCAGAGCAAACCTACCCCATGCACACCTCAGCCTAGGCCACTGTGCCTGGTCTGTATTGTGAATGGGGAGACATGACAAAAAAAAAAAAAAGAAAAGAAACCTGCCAGGGCTTACAATCTCCTCTTCCCTCTTCACCATCCTTTCCTTTCCTAGACGTAGCTGTGCTTCTAACCAATGAACTGGCTTTGTCTATTTCTGAAAGTTAGTCAGTAGGATGATTGATTCAACATGAATTCACTCAACGTTGTAAGCCAAAGGCAGTGACAGTTGTCTTCCCATCGTCACATAGCAAGCCCACGCATGACTATTTCGCAATTTATATGTCCATTCTATTCCTAATGGATGGGCATTCAGAGGGTTTTATCTTGGCACCGTTATATCTAATGTCACCGTGAACATGCTTGAGTGTGCTTTTTGTACACAGACCTATGTGTTTCCATTTGATGTATAACGAGGCATGGAATTGCTGGGTCATAGGGTAAATGTCTATTTAGATTTAGCAGATATTGCCAAATAGTTTTCAGAGTGCTGTACCAATTTACACTCCCACCAGCAGAGCAACCCAGTTGCTCCTCATCACTTGGCACGTTGTGGGCGATTTTAATTTTATCACTTCTGATAGGTGTGTCACAGTACCCCAGCATGATTTTTCCTTTTTGAAGTGCTCGGGATTGAACCTAGTACCTAATACATATGAGGCGAGTACCCTTCCTCTGAGCTCCCTAGCCATATCTTTCATGCTCATTCTTTTGATGATGAATAAAGCTGAGTACCTATTCATACACTGAACAGCCATTTGGATGCTTCCTTTACAAAGTCGCTTGAGTCTTTTGAGGAGTGATGAGAAAGTGCTGAATGGAAGAGTCTGGCAAGTGGTTAGGAACCTTTATCTTTTCCTTAGTACCACAGGGCCATGGGAGCTTGGTGGTCATACATTTAAGATGAGACTGGCCAATCTCTCGGGCCTTTTTCTTTAGATTCTGTTGCACAGGAAAAACAGGGAGCTATGGGGAGCTGGAATTAACCAAAGATGACTGAGTATGAAGTGGGGGTAAGAGTGCAGGAGCTGAAGCGTACTTGGGAATGGTGATGATGAACCATGGAATCTGACTGGGTGGGGTGGAAGATGAGATGGAGGAGGGTCACTGGATAGTAGGTCCTGATGGGGTAGAGATGTACCAGCATAGATGAATGAGAGGAATGAACAGGAACAATGAGAAGTGGTCACCTAACCGGCAAACTGCTTAACGTTGCAGGGACGTCAGATGGTTGGTCAGGGCTGGTCTCTAGCCTGATAATTCTGAGTGGAGAAAGGGGGGTGGAGGCCCAGACAACAGAAGGAGAGGAAAGCAAGTCAGCAAGAGATTAAGTGTCTGAGGCCATTTTGTGCCTCCAACACAGAATACCTGAGACTGTGGAATGGATAGCAGACAGACATTTTTTGTCTCATATTCTGAAAGCTGAAAAATTCAAGATCAAGGCACCAGCCTCCAGGAAGGGCCTTGCTCATCCATGCATGGCCTCCTAAGGGCAGTTATTTTAATTACATCTTAAAGGCTCCACTCTGAATGCTAACACACTGGATGGAGATTATGTTTCAGCACATGGACTTTGGAGGGCACATAAACCCTCAAACCAAAGCACCAAAGTGTCCAAAAGAGGATCTATTGAATGTGAAATCACCAAGAATTACAACTGGATCGTCGTGGAAGAGAAGCAGTTATAATTTACCAGTGGAAGGTATGAGGGAGCAGCCCTACACGTAGGCAGGGACTATTCAGAGCTGAGAAGTACTCATCCCTACGTGGGGCTTGATATTTAGATAAGATGATATTCGAAATTAGTACAGAGAGGACAGACTATGCCTTGAATAATATGAATAGTGTTGGGACAACTGTCTAGATATCGGGGAAATAATAAAGAATTTCCCCTGCCTCACACCAACAAGAAATTTCACTTTCAAATGAACCAAAGAGCTAAACATTAGTTGCTAGAAGAAAATAAAATGGAAAGTTCTATAGTATTAGGATGAGGAAGTTTTCCTAAGTTAGAAATGAAGTCATGAACTCATGAACAGCAGTAATAGTTAATACCTATTGCATGAGGTCCTCTGGTGGTTATCACTCTAAGAATATTTGTTGTCATTTTGTTTTCTTCTTTAAATTTTATTTATGATTATTATTTTAGGTGTATGAGTGTTGTGCTGGATAGCTTTAGTGTCAACTTGACACACCTGGGTTGAGGGAGCCTCAATTGGGGAATTTGGTCCATTGGATTGGCCTGTGGCCACATCTGTGGTGTATTGTCTTGATTGTTGAGCAGTGACAGTATAAGAAGGCAGGCTGGGCATGAGCCAGAGATGAGTGAGAGCAAGCAAAGCCAGGTGAGCATGGCCTGGTGCTTCAGCTCCTGTCTCCAGGGGTTCCCTGCCCTGAGTTCCTGTCTTGGGCTCCCTAAGTTATGAAATGTGATCAGGGGATGTAAGCGAAATAAACCCTTTCCTGCCCCAAGTTGGTGTCAGAAAGTGTTTTGTCACAGCATGGAAAGACAAACTAGGACAAGTGTTTTCCTACATTGTCTTTTTTTTTTTTTTTGTTGGTATTTTGAGGGGCGGCTCTCCAGCTTTTAGTACCAGCTGTCCTGGAGGCTAAGCGTCTGTAGACCAGGCATGGGCCTGAATTCACAGACAGAGATCCACCGTAACCTCTACCCTCCCAATGCTGGGATTAAAGGCTATGTCCACCACCTGGCTTCCCTAGTGCCCCAAAACCAGTGGCACCATAGTCATGAATGCATTCAAGGTCAGATGAAGGAGTCAAGATTCCTCAAAACTGGAGTGTATAGATGGGTTGTTACTAGCCATGTGGGTGGCTGGGGAATCAACCTGGGATCCGCACCGCTGCAAGAGGAGCCGGCGCTTACCACTGAGCCATTCTCGCGCCGCCATTTGTTTTTTTTTTTGGTTTTTTTTGTTGTTTTTTTTTTGTTGCTTTTTTGAGACAAGGATCTCCATTAGACCAAGCTGGCTGTTATGTAGTACCAAGCTAGAATCAATCGGCACAGAGATGGCCTGTCTCTGCTTCCTGAGTGCGGGTATTAAAGGTGTGTACCATAACCCGCCAGGCCAGCCAGGCATGCCCCGATTAAGAAACGTAAAAAATATAGTGTTATTTGTTATTTTTATTTATGGGCATGAGTGAATTGCCTGCATGTTTGTAAGTGCATGCCCATGTTGCACAATGCCCCATGGAGGTCTGAAAGCTAACTGGAGTTGCGGGGGGTTTGTTAGCTGCCATGTGGGTGCTGGGAATCAGACACATGTCCTCTGCAAGAGCAAAACACACTCTTAACCACCGAGTGGGCGCATCTCTCTAGCTAGACCCATCACTCTAAGAAGTTTTATGTGTATGAATCCACTTAATGCCATGTAATAGTTACTCCACTTTACATAAGGAAATAGAGACACAGAATGATTAGGATTAGTTAACTTGCCTAAATCACCCAGGTAACTCCAGAAAAGAAATTAATAATTGACATATAAGTATAGAACTTCATATATCATGAATAGAAGTTTAAAAGAAAAAAAGGGATAATATGAGAGAAGGATGTTTGTACTATAAATTATATAACTTTCTTAAAAAAATAGCTTTATTGAGGTATGATTGACATACAATAAACTATACATATTTAAAGTACAAAATTTGATGAGTTTTGACATAAGTATACACCTGTGAATCTATCACCACAATCAAGAATGAACGTCTCCATCACCACTAAAAGTTATTTATAACTTTCAAGCTATTTCCATATCATACATACATAAGGAGACTCTACAAATCAATAAGGCAAAAACATGAAAGTGGGCAAAGGCTAGTCTAAGAGCCCACAGTCCGAGATATAAAAAAAGCCAAAGAGCATATGAAAATGTGTGCAACCAGAGTAACAGTGCAGGGGAGGCTAGTCACAATGGTGCGATGGTATTTGAATCTAATGGTAAGACGTGGTGTGGGATTGCTTTCCCACCTTGGTGAGGGTGTGGTCACATGAGCTTCCCTATACCTTGTAGCAGTAGATATTTGCATACATCTCTTGGGAACATAGTACTTGCATTTTATATCTGAGCCACACACCCTCCTTAACAGCTCAGTTATTTAGTATCTATCCTTCACCAATAGTAACATAATATCTGCTAATATATAGCACTAGGCACTACATTTACTTAAGAATTACCAAGAGCAAGGGGTGGAGAGATTGGCTCAGTGGTTAAGAAGGGCATAAGCCGACTGCTTTGCAGAGGACCCAGGTGCTATGCCTAGCACCCACATGGTGGCTAGAAACCACCCTAACTCCAGATCAAGGGGATACAACGCCCTTTTCTGACCTCAACATTGCATGACACGGGTACAAAAACCTACAAGCAGACAATAAATAATAAAAAATAAAAAAAAAAAAAAAAAAAAAAATTTTTTTGGCTTTTTGAGACGCAAGAAGGGTCTCACATTGTAGTCAGGCTGTCCTGGAACTCACCATCTCTGTAGACCAGGCTAGCTTGGAACTCACTACATAGACCATGTTGGCTTTGAATTCACAGAGATTTTCTTCCTGCCTCTGTCTCCCAGGGGCTAGGATTAAGGGCGTGCAGCACGGCCACACCCAGGTATGAGAAAAAAGATATTTTTTTAAATGAATAACCAAAGCATTATTGGTATTGAGAGGAGCTCTCCAAATTCTGTCAAGGACTGCTTCATGTTTTCAATGCTATGCATATATCTAGAACATTACTTATTGCTCTAAGTAATTTCTTGTTTAGATAATTTTTATTTATTATTTTTATATAGTTTATGTTGTATGATAAGTATGCTTGCAGTATGTAGTGCACCCCTGTGGCAATCTGCGCCAGGAAGAGGGTGTTGGAATCCGCTGGAACTGGAACTTACTGATGGGTTGTTAGCTCCCATGTAGGTGCCTGGGAAGCCAACCCAAGCCCGCTGGCAAGGGCAAGCCAGCACGCTTACCACTGAGCCATCTATCCAGCTCTTGCTCTAGGAGATAGGGCAATTTTCATTTCTGGTTCTGTTGCCGAGGATTTTAAAAAAAGAAAAAAAACTGACATAAATGCAAACATAAGGAAAGAAGGGAGACAAAAAAAAAAAAACAATTCAAAAAAAAAAAAAAAAAAAAAAAAAAGCGGCAGGCGTGGTGGCGCACGCCTTTAATCGCTAGCACTTGGGAGGCAGAGGCAGGCAAGGATCTCTGTGAGTTCCGGCAGTCCCCTGTTCTACAGAGTGGAGTTCCAGGACAGCCAGAGCTACAGAGGGAGTTCCGGGACATCTGGGGCGACAGGGAGAACCCTGTCTTGAAAAGACAAAGAAAAAAAAAAAAAAAAAAATTCAAGTTTAGAGAGGGGTGGCTGTCGATTTTCTGTGGAAATTAAAAGATGGAAATTACTTGGGGACGGCTCGGTCATAGAGCCGCATGAAAGCCCCAATAAGCCCATATGCCCACCAAGCAACAGCAGGAGCCAGCTCAAGAGGCAAGATAAGAGAGAAACCATTGCAACGAGTGCTCACTTGCACAGTGGCAGGTGTGCTCAGCTCATTTCTCCTGACTCATGGTCGTTCGGGACGTTTAGAGTTCGGGGACCTCTTGTCTTTTTATTCCCTGCTTAGGGAATGGCAATGCCCACTGTGGACTGGGTCTTCCCTCATCAATTAACTTAATTAAGAGTCTTCCACAGACACACCCACAGGGCAACCCAACCTAGACAGTCCCTCAGTGAGACTGCTCTTCTCTTCCCGGGTTGATTCTAGTCTTCAAATTGACAAAGCTAACTCCTAAACTTATCTATTAGAAATAAGGACTGTCTCCATGTTTTACCAGGGAAAGGCAGAGACTCACAATAAAACAAAAACAAAAAACAAAACACTAGCTGTGTTGGCACAAACTGCCCTTGTTTAAATTATTAGTATTATTATTCAGGCTAATGACTGTTTTTTTGGGTCTGTTCGAGACAGGGTCTCCCGCTGTAGCCCCCGGGAGCTAGTCCTGGAACTCACTCTCTCTGTAGACCAGGCTGGGGCCTTAGACTCACCACAAAATGATCTCTGCCTGCCCTCTGCCTCCCGAGTTGCTAGGATTAAAGGCCGTGTGCCAACCGACCATCCCATATTTTTATAATATATTATATATATATATATATAATATAAATATATATACTTTCTTTTATTTCATTTTCTAAACAATAAGAAGTAAGGGTTATGAGTACAAAACATCCTTCATGTAAAATTAATTTGCCAGCAGTTGTGCCCAAACCACACAGCCAATGGCTCCCCAGCATCCAGCTGGGGGGGCTTGTATGATACCAGTCAAGTTTTAAAATCAAATAATTGGTCGAATCTATAATGCTGTAGTTGTCATCAAAACTCAATTCAAATCACAATTCACATCATCAACCACACCCAATCGCAAGAGCCTACATTCTACCGAACACCGCCTCATTTTTCCTTGCCGATTGTTCCCATAGGCTTAGAAAAGAGGGTAGCATGGTGGCTGGGGCATGGTGGCAGCATGCCTTTAATCCTAAAGCACGTAGAAAGGGCAAGGCAGGGAGGTCTTTTGTGAGTTCAAGGCTGGCATAGTCTACAAAGTGAGCTCCAAACCAGCTGAAACTCAAAAAGATGAAAAAAAAAAAAAAAAAAAAAAAAAGCGAAATAAAAAAAAAAAAAAAAAAAAAAAAAAAAAAAAGAAGAAAAAAAGAAAAGGGTACATGTGGATGATACAAAAACAGTTTAACATTTTTTCGGAGCTGGGTTTTTTTGGACTCTGGTCGTTCTGGGGCTGTTTCCTTTCATATGGCTGACAGTTTGTCGCAGGAATAAAATAGATAACCTTGTCATTCAAAATCCTACGAATGAAGCCACTAAGCAATTAGATATAATTAGGTAGTTAAACAGTTACTAAGTGGTTATGGTAGGTTACTTTGGTATGGTTGGGATGGTATGGTTAATCCATGATTATAGTTTTTCTGTAAAAAATGACAGGGTCTTACTACATGGCTTATAACATCTCCTAAACACTAGAGGATGTAAGCTTGTGCAATCAGCCATGGGTTATTTTTCCTCAAGGAGAAAGCTAATAGCCAATTAGATTTTTTTGGGATCTATGGGCATATGTCTGCCACTGCTACACAGTATAATTTTCCCGGCGCGATGCGGGGTTAGCTTAGGTTGCTGACGGAGAGGGGGAGTCTTGTGCTTGGACTCAAGCAGACTATATTGCTTTAAATTGTTTAGAAGAGTGGCCTTTGGTAACACTGTTTGGTATTCCAGAGAACNAGTTATAGATGGTTGTTAGCTACCATGTGGGTGCTGGGAATCGAACCTGGGTCCCCTGCAAGAGTAGCCAGGCTCTTAACCACTGAGCCATCTCTCCAGCCCCATTTTTTTTTTTTTTTGTTTTTTGTTTTTTTTTTGCTTTTTTGAGACAGGATCTCCTTGGAGCCTGGCTGGCTTGTTATGTAGACCAAGCTAGATTCAATCTTTCAGAGATGGCCTGCCTCTGCTTCCAGGGTGCTGGGATTAAAGGTGTGTACCGCCACACCCAGATTAAGAACTTAAAAAATATATTTTATTTGTTATTTTTATTTTATGGGCATGAGTGAATTGCCTGCATGTTTGTAAGTGCACCCATGTTGCACAATGCCACGGGAGGTCTGAAACTGGAGTTACAGCTGGTTGTTAGCTGCCATGTGGGTGCTGGGAATCAGACACCGGTCCTCTGAAAGAGCAACCACTGCTATTAACCACTGAGCCATCTCTCTAGCCTCACTCTAAGAACTTTTTATGTGTATGAATCCACTTAATGCCATGTAATAGTTACTCCACTTTACATAAGGAAATAGAGACACAGAATGATTAGGATTAGTTAACTTGCCTAAATCACCCAGGTAACTCCAGAAAAGAAATTAATAATTGACATATAAGTATAGAACTTCATATATCATGAATAAAGTTTAAAGAAAAAAAGGATAATATGAGAGAAAATGTTTGTACTATAAATTATATAACTTTCTTTTAAAAATAGCTTTATTGAGGTATGATTGACATACAATAAACTATACATATTTAAAGTACAAAATTTGATGAGTTTTGACATAAGTATACACCTGTGAATCTATCACCACAATCAAGAATGAACGTCTCCATCACCACTAAAAGTTATTTATAACTTTCAAGCTATTTCCATATCATACATACATAAGGAGACTCTACAAATCAATAAGGCAAAAACATGAAAGTGGGCAAAGGCTAATCTAAGAGCCCACAGTCCGAGATATAAAAAAAGCCAAAGAGCATATGAAAATGTGTGCAACCAGAGTAACAGTGCAGGGGAGGCTAGTCACAATGGTGCGATGGTATTTGAATCTAATGGTAAGACGTGGTGTGGGATTGCTTTCCCACCTTGGTGAGGGTGTGGTCACATGAGCTTCCCTATACCTTGTAGCAGTAGATATTTGCATACATCTCTTGGGAACATAGTACTTGCATTTTATATCTGAGCCACACACCCTCCTTAACAGCTCAGTTATTTAGTATCTATCCTTCACCAATAGTAACATAATATCTGCTAATATATAGCACTACATTTTACTTAAGAATTACCAAAGCAGGGGCTGGAGAGATGGCTCAGTGGTTAAGAGCACCGACTGCTTTTGCAGAGGACCCAGGTGCTATGCCTAGCACCCACATGGTGGCTAAGAACCATCCTCGACTCCAGTTCTAGGGGAATCTGATGCCCTCTTCTGAATTCTGAGGCATTGTGTGGTATAGATTCACTCACATACAAACAGTCAATACACTCACACACATAAGAATAAGAAATAAAAAAAATTTTTTGGTCTTTTTGAGACAGGGTCTCCCTGTAGTCCAGGCTGTCCTGGAACTCACTCTGTAGACCAGGCTAGCCTTGAACTCACAAAGATCCACCTGCCTCTGCCTCCCGAGTGCTAGGATTAAAGGCGTGCACCACCACACCCAGGATGAAAAAAATATTTTTTTAAATGAATACCAAAGCATTATTGGTATTGAGAGGAGCTCTCCAAATTCTGTCAAGGACTGCTTCATGTTTTCAATGCTATGCATATATCTAGAACATTACTTATTGCTCTAGGTAATTTCTTGTTTAATATTTTTATTTATTATTTTTATTTTATGTGTATGATAGTATTGCCTGCACGTATGTAGTGCACCCCTGTGCATTGCCCAGGAAGAGGGTGTTGGATCCCCTGGAACTGGAACTACTGATGGTTGTTAGCTCCCATGTAGGGTGCTGGGAACCAAACCCAAGCCCTCTGCAAGGGCAGCCAGTACTCTTAACCACTGAGCCATCTATCCAGCTCTTGCTCTAGGCAATTTCATTTCTGTTGCCAGGATTTAAAAAAAAAAATTAGTTTTTCCGGGGCTGGAGAGATGGCTACGACAGTTGGTTTAAGAGCACTGACTGCTCTTACAGAGACCCAGGAATTCGCCAGCACTATAGGCAACTAGACAACCATCTTAAACTCACTGTTTCCAGGGGAATATGACCCCTCTTCTAACCTCCATGACTTGTACGACATGGGTATATTCACATCCATTCAGGCAATAGACTCATACACATAAAATAAAAATAGAAGCCGGGCGTGGTGGTGCACGCCTTTACATCCTAGCAACTTGGGAGGCAGAGGCAGGCAAATCTTTGTAGACTGAAAGCCCAGCCGATTACAGAGTGAGTTCCAGTGACAGCTGGAGCTACAGGGAACCCTGTCTCGAAAAGACCAATACAATTAAATAAAATAAATAAATAATAATAAATATAATAAATAAAATTTTAAAAAAGAATGAGTCTTTGGGCAGGAGATGGCTCAGTAGCTAAAGGTGCTTGCCACTAGAAACCTGACAACCTGAGTTGGATTCCAGGACCACACAGTGAAAGGAGGGAAACAATTCCTACAGATTTTCTTCTGACCTTGGCAGGCAAGCAGGGGAGGAACGAGGGGGAAATACATTTAAATATTGTAAAAATTGAGCTTTTAAAAAACTGGTATGTTTCCAGGTGTGGTGTGTACGCCTTTAATCCCAGCATTTGGGAGGCAGGTGTGACGGCTCTCTGGTGAGTTCAAGGACAGCCTGGTCTACTGAGTGAGTTCCAGGCCAGCTGGGCTACAGGGAGACCCTGTCTCAAAACAAACACAACACAAACAAAAAAATTAGACATGTCAAGTCCTTTGAGGATGGAAACAATTTAGATTTGCACCCATTGCTCGTGGGATGCAATATGATTCCTTCACTTTGGAAAACAGGTTTGGCAGTTTCTTATACACTTTACATCTGATTCAGCAGTTCTCCTGTTGGGTTTTACTCAACAGAAATGACATATACATCCACAGAAAGACCTGCAGTCAATGTCCTCAGAAGCTTTCATCACCATCGCAAACTGAAACCAGACAGAGGAATCCAAACGTCCTTCAACGCATTATTCGTGATGTGTCCATCCAGTGGAATACATGTCAGCCTTAGGATTCTACATTAGTCACTTTTTTCCTTGCTGTGACCAGATGCTGGACAAGAAGTGACTTGAAGAAGGAAGGGTTATTTGGGATCACAATTTAAGAAGGGATGGAGTTTGTCATGGTGGGAGGGCGAGGGCATGGGCCGAGGCAGCTGATCACCTGGTGTCCGAAGTCATGAAGCAGAGAGGGGTGGGTTGAGAGCTGGCGCTCAGCTGGCTTTCTTTTCTCTAGTCCAGACCCTCAGCCCATGGGATGATGCTATCCACATCCAGGGTGGGTGTCCCATCTTCCATGGAATCTTTCTGGGACACCCCCATAGATCCCCAACGTCTGTTTCCGTGATGACTCTACATTCAGTTAAGCTGACAATTAATATTGACCTTCAAATACCAACAGACACATTTGCATGAATGAATCTCAAGCTTTATTTTTTTTTTACTTTTGGTCTTTTCCAGACAGGGTCCTCCCTGTAGCCCCAGCTGTTCCTGGAACTCACTCTGTAGACCACGCTGGCCTTGAACTCACAAAGATCCGCCTGGCCTCTGCCTCCCAAGTGCGCTAGGATTAAAGGTGTGCACCACCACGCCTGGCTTCAAGCTTTATTTTTATGAGTGAAGAAACGAGATCCAAAGGCTCTAGATGGTGTACACCATAAGAACCACAAGCCGATCCATAGCTGTGGGGACCTTGAACAATGGAGCTGAAGAAATGTTCTATGACTTGACCTCAGCAGTGATCTCTTGACTACATGTTTGTCAAAATGCATCCGTCTACTCAACAAAGGTGACTTTTCCTGACTATAAATCACACAGTTGTGAGGTTAGAGGAGTTTGAAAATCCAGGCTCCTCTTTTTCCCACCTGTCCCCTTAGGTCTATCAATCTCTGAGCCTCTTTTTGGTTTCCAGAGCCTGCACACTGCACACCTGTCCTACCCACCAACATACAGTCTTTAGAGGTATAGTTCCCCCCTCACCAGTTCTGCCCTATCTGCCATCTGGTTAAGCCTAACTTACCCTTCATTCTCCAGCAGAGGCCTTTCCAATCCCTTTCTAAATTGGGCATGCCTTGTCACTGGGCACTGGCACGCCTACTTTGCCTTCTCCAATAGAGGGCAAGCTCTATGTGAATGGACACAATATTTTATTCAGGTTTGGTTCATATTATCACTAGCTTGGGTCATGAATTAGTAAATGAGGAAAGGGTGTACATGTTTTCCTCAGTCTTATAGTGCATAAATTGTTTACCCACAAGCATGCAGTGCTTTTTTTCATTTTCACATATTTTTAAACTTTCTTAAGCAATACAATGATTCAAAAGCTTATGAATTGTAGCTGGTGTGGTGGCACACGCCTTTAATGCGTAGGCACTCGGGAGGCAGAGGCAGGCAGATCTTTGTGAGTTCAAGGCCAGCCTGGTCTACAGAGCGAGTTCCGGACAGCTGGGCTATAGGGAGACCCTGTCTCGAAAGAAAAAAAAAAAAAAAAGCTCATAGAATAAATGAATAAATAAATAAGAGACTAAACTCTCTTTAAACTGTGCATTTAAGCAAATATATTAATACAGGAAGGCAGAGCTCTGAATCAGCAATGGATTATTGCCAAGAGATGTTGGCCAGGAGATCCAAGCTCCGCCAAAAGGTAAAGCGCTTTTGCTCTAAACTGGCGATACCTGCAAGAAGAGAGGCGGTAGGCTCCTGCTGTTGAAGACCTGATGTAAGCATGGAAAGATGTATTGAGACCGCACTTGCAAGTGTACTGTTGGTCTTNAAAAAAAAATGACACTAAAAAAATAAACAAAAAAAGTTATGATAAAAAAAAAAAAAAACAATTCAAAAAAAAAAAAAAAAAAAAAAAAACAGCCGCGTGGTGGCGCACGCCTTTATCCTACCACTTGGGAGGCAGAGGCAGGCAGATCTTTGTGAGTTCAAGCCAGCCTGGTCTACAGAGTGAGTTCCAGGACAGCCAGAGCGACAGGGAGCCCCTGCTCTGAAAAGACAAAAAAAAAAAAAAAAAATTCCAGTTTAGTGGCTGTCATTTTGGAAATTAAAAGCAGAAACTTGGACGGCTGGTCATAGCCCAGCACAGCCATCGTCAAGAGCAGAGAGAAACCATTGCACGAGTGCTCACTTGCACATTGGCGTGTGCTCAGCTCCATTTCTCTACTCATGTAGTTCGGGACTCCCTGCTTAGGGAATGGCAATGCCCACTGTGGACTGGGTCTTCCCTCATCAATTAACTTAATTAAGAGTCTTCCACAGACACACCCACAGGGCAGCCTACAATAGACAATCCCTCAGTGAGACTCTCTTCCCGGGTGATTCTAGGTTCTGTCAAATTGACAAAGCTAACTCCTAAACTTATCTATTAGAAATAAGGACTGTCTCCATGTTTACCAGGGAAAGGCAGAGACTCATTAAAACAAAAACAAAAACAAAACCACAGCCAGTGTGGTGGCACTCACCTTGTTTATTATTATTATTATTATTACTTTTTTTTTGGGTCTTTTCGAGACAGGGTCTCCCTTTTTGGCTGTCCTGGAACTCACTCTGTTAGACCAGGCTGGCCTTGAACTCACAAAATCGGCCTGCCTCTGCCTCCCGAGCTGCGAGGTTAAAGGCGTGTGCCACCCGCCCAGGTAGAATAATTATATAATATATATTATCTATATTACTTTCTTTTATTTATTTTCTAAACAATAAGTAACTAAGTTATGAGTATAAAGCATCCTTCATGTAAACCAATTTGCAGCAGTTGTGCAAAAACCCACACAGCCCAAGGCCCACCATCCAAGGGGGGGGCTTGTATGTACAGTAAGTTATCAAATAAGTGTCCAATTATATTGGCTGTAGTTTCACCATTCACCCCAATCGAGCCCTTACATTCTACCACACTCTCTTTTCTGAGATTGTTCCCTAGCTTAGAAAAGAGTTACAGTGGCTGGGCATGGTGGCGCATGCCCTTTAATCTCAGCACTTAGAGGCAGAGGCAGGGGGATCTTTGTGAGTTCAAGACCAAAGAGTGAGTTCCAGGACAGCGGGGGCTACAGGAGCCCTGTCTTGAAATCGCCAAAAAAAAAAAAAAAAACAAAAAAGAGAAGAAAAAAAAGAAAAAAAAAGGTGGATGAGAAGCAAAAACAGTTACTTCCTTCTGGAGCTGTTGTTTGGACCTCTGGTCAGTTCTGGCTGTTTCTTTTATGGGCTGACAGTTTGTCAGGAATAACCTTTCAATCCTACTAATGAAGCACAAGCAATTGATATAATGTATTTATAAACAGTACTATTGTTATGTGTAGGTTACTTTGGTAGTTTGGATGGTATGTTTAATCCATGAATGATGTTTTTTCTGTAAAAAATGACAGGGTCTTACTATGGCTTTTATAACATCTCTAACCACTAGAGGATTGTAAGCTTGTGGCATCAGCCATGGGTTATTCCTCACAGGAGAAAGGCTAAGCCAATTAGATTTGGGATATATATGGGCACATGGCTGCCACTGCTCACAGATATTCCAGGCAGGTGAGGTGTAGCTGGTGCTGACGGAGGAGTCTTGCTTGAACTCAAGCAGAGCCATATTTGCTTTATTGTTTAGTTGCCTTTGGTAAACTGTTCTGGTTTCAAGCGCCAACGTACATTGAAGTGCGGTTTCAATACATCTTCCCATGCTTACATCAGGTCTTCAACAGCAGGACCTTACCGCCTCCTTCTTGCAGTATCCCAGTTTACAGCAAAAGCCTTTACCTTTTGGCGGAGCTTGGATCTCCTGGCCAACATCTCTTGGCGAATAATCCATTGCTGATATCAGAGCTCTCCGTATTAATATATTTGCTTAATGCACAGTTTAAAAGAGATTAGCTCTTTATTTATTCATTTATTCTATGAGCTTTTTTTTTTTTTTCTTTCGAGACAGGGTCTCCCTATAGCCCAGCTGTCTGAGCTCGCTCTGTAGACCAGGCTGGCCTTGAACTCACCCAAAGATCTGCCTGCCTCTGCCTCCCAGTGCCTACGCTATTAAGGCGTGTGCCACCACACCAGCTACAATTCTATAAGCTTTTGAATCCTGTATTGCTTAAGAAAGTTTAAAAATATGTGAAAATGAAAAAAAGCACTGCATGCTTGTGGGTAAACAATTATGCACTATAAGACTGAGGAAAACATGTACACCCTTTCCTCATTTACTAATTCATGACCCAAGCTAGTGATAATATGAACCAACCTGAATAAAATATTGTGTCCATTCACATAGAGCTTGCCCTCTATTGGAGAAGGCAAAGTAGGGTGCCAGTGCCCAGTGACAAGGCATGCCCAATTTAGAAAGGGATTGGAAAGGCCTCTGCTGGAGAATGAAGGGTAAGTTAGGCTTAACCAGATGGCAGATAGGGCAGAACTGGTGAGGGGGGAACTATACCTCTAAAGACTGTATGTTGGTGGGTAGGACAGGTGTGCAGTGTGCAGGCTCTGGAAACCAAAAAGAGGCTCCGAGATTAGGACCTAAGGGGACAGGTGGGAAAAAGAGGAGCCTGGATTTTCAAACTCCTCTAACCTCACAACTGTGTGATTTATAGTCAGGAAAAGTCACCTTTGTTGAGTAGACGGATGCATTTTGACAAACATGTAGTAAGAGATCACTGCTGAGGTCAGTCATAGAACATTTCTTCAGCTCCATTGTTCAAGGTCCCCACAGCTAAGGATCGGCTTGTGGTTCTTTGGTGTACACCATCTTGAGCCTTTGGATCTCGTTTCTTCACTCATAAAAAATAGCTTGACCAGGCGTGGTGGTGCACCCCTTAATCCTAGGCACTTGGGAGGCAGAGGCAGGCAGGCGGATCTTTGTGAGTTCAAGGCCAGCGTGGTCTACAGAGTGAGTTCCAGGCAGCTGGGGCTACAGGGAGGACCCTGTCTGGGAAAAGACCAAAAAGTAAAAAAAAAATAAAGCTTGAGATTCATTCATGCAAATGTGTCTGTTGGTATTTGAAGGTCAATATTAATTGTCAGCTTAACTGAATGTAGAGTCATCACGGAAACAGACGTTGGGGATCTATGGGGGTGTCCCAGAAAGATTCCATGGAGATGGGACACCCACCTTGATGTGGATGCATCATCCCATGGGCTGAGGGTCTGGACTAGAGAAAAGAAAGCCAGCTGAGCGCCAGCTCTCACCCACCCCTCTCTGCTTCGACTGCGGACAACCAGGTGGTCAGCTCGCCTCGGACCCATGCCCTCCCCACCATGACAAACTCCATCCCTTCTTAAATTGTGATCCCAAATAACCCTTCCTTCTTCAAGTCACTTCTTGTCCAGCATCTGGTCACAGCAAGGAAAAAAGTGACTAATGTAGAATCCTAAGGCTGACATGTATTCCACTGGATGGACACATCACGAATAATGCGTTGAAGGACGTTTGGATTCCTCTGTCTGGTTTCAGTTTGCGATGGTGATGAAAGCTTCTGAGGACATTGATGCAGGTCTTTCTGTGGATGTATATGTCATTTCTGTTGAGTAAAACCCAACAGGAGAACTGCTGAATCAGATGTAAAGTGTATAAGAAACTGCCAAACCTGCTTTCCAAAGTGAAGGAATCATATTGCATCCCACGAGCCAATGGGTGCAAATCTAAAATTGTTTCCATTCAAAGGACTTGACATGTCTAATTTTTTTTGTTTGTTTTGTTTGTTTTGAGACAGGGTCTCCCTGTAGCCCAGCTGGCCTGGAACTCACTCAGTAGACCAGGCTGGCCTTGAACTCACGAGCGATCACACGCTGCCTCCCAAATCTGGGATTAAAGGCGTACACCACACACCTGGAAACATACCAGTTTTTTAAAAGCTCAATTTTTACAATATTTAAATGTATTTCCCCCTCGTCTCTCCCCTGCTGCCCTGCCAAGCGTCAGAGAAAATCTGTAGGAATTGTTTCCCTTCTTTCACTGTGTGGATCCTGGAATCCAACTCAGGTTGTCAGGTTTCGTGGCAAGCACCTTTAGCTTTACTAGCCTCTCACCTGCCCAAAGACTCATTCTTTTTTAAAATTTTATTATTTATTTATTATTATTTATTTTATTTATTTATTGGTCCTTTTCGAGACAGGGTTCGCTGTAGCTCCAGCTGTCACTTGGAACTCACTCTGTAATCGGCTGGGCTTTCAAGTCTCACAAAGATTGCCTGCCTCTGCCTCCCAAGTTGCTAGGATAAAGGCGTGGCACCACCACGCCGGCTTCTATATTTTTATTTTATGTGTATGAGTCTATTGCCTGAATGGATGTGAATATACCCATGTCGTACAAGGTCATGGAGGTTAGAAGAGGGGTCATATTCCCCTTGGAACGTGAGTTACATGATGCGTTGTTAGGCCTACAGTGCTGGCGTACGATCCTGGGTCACTCTGTAAGAGCAGTCAGTGCTCTTAAACCACTTTCGTAGCCATCTCTCAGCCGTAAAAACCTTTTCCTCTTACTTGACCATTCTTTTTTTATGAATTTTATTCCTTTTTGTATGTGTATGAGTGTACCGTCTGCATTGTAGGTCTGTGCAACCCGTGTCGTGCACTGCCCGTGGAGGTCAAGAAAGAGTCTCGATTCCCCTGGTATTGGAGTTCTCCTGGAATTCGGAGGGGATGGACTGTTCTCGGCCACCAGGTGGGTGCGGGGGATCGAAACCGGGTCCGCTGCAAGAGCAGAGGTGAGCCGGACCGTGGTGGCGCCAGGCCTTTTAATCCGACCACTTCGGGAGGCGAGGCAGGGGAGCTGGGGGGGATGTGCAAGGACAGAATGGGCTAAAGCGGGAGGGAAAGGGACAAAGAGGGGGCGACAGGGGAGAACGCCGGGAGCAGAAAAAGGGAGCCAAAATAAGAAAAGACAAATGCAGGAGGGGCACGAGGAAAGGCGAGGCTAGCGCGACCAGCCTAGACTTGGGGCCAGGAGAGAAGGAGGGACGGAAATAGAGCGGAGGAGGGGCGAGGGGGACGGCGCGAAGGACGGAAGAGGGGGGAGGAGAAGAGGGGAGAAGAGAAGGAGGATAAACAGGGAAGAGGTTAAAAAGGGGATAGTGATCATGTTGGTTTACCTCCTTTGCCTCCCAAACTCCGCCCTTTGAGAGGATTTTCTCATGCTTTTGTTACTCTAACAAGATATCTGAGGCAAGTGAACTTCATAAAGATAAAATCAGCTCATAGCTTTGGAAGTTCAAAGGCATGAGTCCAGCATCACACCAGCTCCAATACTCGCATCACTGTGGTTTCCTCAATGAAGACCTCATGAACTCCAATGTCACGATTGTAGGAATGCATGGTAAAGAAGTGAGAAGCCAGGGGTGCTGCATTCAGGATATATATATATATACTATACCCTAGATATTATATCTATATGTATGTATTAATTATTGTATTTATATCTATAAATTATATTATTACAGATATAATTGTTATATATATAATTTATCAATTCTTGGAGAAAATTTCATACATTAATACTATATTTTGATCTTATGTTCATCATCATATCCTCACCCAGCTCCCCCAGCATATCCCCCACCCTCCTCTTTTATTTCTTTGCATTTTTGAGACAGGGTCTCCCTGTAACCCGCTGACCTCTTGGAACTCCACTATGTAGACAGGCTGGCCTTGAACTCCCAGAGATCCACCTGTCTCGCCTCTGAGTGATGGTTTTACAGTGATGCACCACCCTATGCCCGATATTAAGTCCTCTTAAAAAAACACTAATACGCTCGTCAGGTCTAAATTTACTGCCCGCTTTTTATTATACTTCTGGCTTGGGATTACCCAATGGAGACATGAAATCCAGGTACCAACCCCTTAATTAAAGAAAGGACTCTACCTCCCCCAGCAACCACCAGCTAGGAGTTGGTGGGGGGCTCTTGAGTGCCCCTCCTTCACGCTGAGAATATCCTACTGGCTTGTTCTTGCGCAGGTTGTGTGGACAGTGCACCCAATCTCTAGCGATTCCACGACAGCCGCCGTCTGTCAGGCTCTAGAAGACACTGTTTTGCCCCAGTCCTCCCTGCTCCCGGGTTCTTGCAATCTTCCTTCCCCTTTTCAACCATGCTCACCAGGCTAGGCTTTTTATAACAACCTCATTATTCGTTCTCTGGAATACCAAACAGTGTTACAAAGGCCACTAAACAATAAAGCAATATATGTCTCCTTGAGTCCAGACAAGACTCCCCTGCTCCGTCAGCACCAAGCTACCCCGACTTATCGCGCCTGGAAAATACTGTGAGCAGTGGCAGCATAGTGCCCATAATCCCAAAAATCTAATTGGCTATTAGCTTTCTCCTTGGAGGAAAATAACCATGGCTGATTGCACAAGCTTACATCCTCTAGTGTTAGGAGATGTTATAAGCCATAGTAAGACCCTGTCATTTTTTACAGAAAAACTATTCATGGATTAACCATACATCCCAACCATACCAAAGTAACCTACCATAACCATTAGTAACTGTTTAATACCTAATATATCTAATTGCTTGTGCTTCATTCGTAGGATTTGATGACAAGGTATCTTTATTCCTGCGACAAACTGTCAGCCATATGAAAGGAAACAGCCCCAGAACGACCAGAGTCCAAAAAAACCCAGCTCCGAAAAAATGTTAAACTGTTTTTGTATCATCCACATGTACCCTTTTCTTTTTTTCTTCTTTTTTTTTTTTTTTTTTTTTTTTTTTTTTTTATTTCGCTTTTTTTTTTTTTTTTTTTTTTTTTCATCTTTTTGAGTTTCAGCTGGTTTGGAGCTCACTTTGTAGACTATGCCAGCCTTGAACTCACAAAAGACCTCCCTGCCTTGCCCTTTCTACGTGCTTTAGGATTAAAGGCATGCTGCCACCATGCCCCAGCCACCATGCTACCCTCTTTTCTAAGCCTATGGGAACAATCGGCAAGGAAAAATGAGGCGGTGTTCGGTAGAATGTAGGCTCTTGCGATTGGGTGTGGTTGATGATGTGAATTGTGATTTGAATTGAGTTTTGATGACAACTACAGCATTATAGATTCGACCAATTATTTGATTTTAAAACTTGACTGGTATCATACAAGCCCCCCCAGCTGGATGCTGGGGAGCCATTGGCTGTGTGGTTTGGGCACAACTGCTGGCAAATTAATTTTACATGAAGGATGTTTTGTACTCATAACCCTTACTTCTTATTGTTTAGAAAATGAAATAAAAGAAAGTATATATATTTATATTATATATATATATATATAATATATTATAAAAATATGGGATGGTCGGTTGGCACACGGCCTTTAATCCTAGCAACTCGGGAGGCAGAGGGCAGGCAGAGATCATTTTGTGGTGAGTCTAAGGCCCCAGCCTGGTCTACAGAGAGAGTGAGTTCCAGGACTAGCTCCCGGGGGCTACAGCGGGAGACCCTGTCTCGAACAGACCCAAAAAAACAGTCATTAGCCTGAATAATAATACTAATAATTTAAACAAGGGCAGTTTGTGCCAACACAGCTAGTGTTTTGTTTTTTGTTTTTGTTTTATGTGAGTCTCTGCCTTTCCCTGGTAAAACATGGAGACAGTCCTTATTTCTAATAGATAAGTTTAGGAGTTAGCTTTGTCAATTTGAAGACCTAAATCAACCCGGGAGAGAAGAGAGTTCACTGCAGGGATCTGTCTAGGTTGGGTGCCCTGTGGGTTGTCTGTGGGAGATTCTCTTGAATTATAGTTAATTGATGAGGGAAGACCCAGTCCACAGTGGGCATTGCCATTCCCTGCGTAAAGACAGGTCCCGCTCACGTCCCGAACGACCATGAGTCAGGAGAAATGAGCTGAGCACACGCCACTGTGCAAGTGAGCACTCGTGCAATGGTTCTCTCTATCTTGCTCTTGACTGCCCGCTGTGCTTGGTGGGCTGGGCTTATTGCTTTCATGCGCTCATGACACTCAGTATTTCCATGCTTTAATTTCCACAGAATGTACAGCCACCCTCTCTAAACTGGTGAATTTTTTTTTTTTTTTTTTTCTTTGTCTTTCAGACAGGGTTTCCCTGTCGCCCGTCCCGGAATCTCTGTAGCTCGCTGTTGGAATCTCCACTCTGTGGACCAGGGGCCTTGGGAACTCACAAGAGATCCTGCCTGCCTCTGCCTCCCAGTGCTGGATTAAAGGCGTGTCGCACCACGCCTGGCGCTTTTTTTTTTTTTTTTTTTATTTTTTCGGAATTGTCCTCGTACTTTTTCTCCTCTTTCCTTATGTTTGCTATTTATGTCAGTTTTTTTTCTCTTTTCGAGACAGGGTCTCCCTATAGCCCCAGCTGTCCTGGAACTCGCTCTGTAGACCAGGCTGGCCTTGAACTCACAAAGATCTGCCTGCCTCTGCCTCCCAAGTGCTACGATTAAAGGCGTGTGCCACCACACCCAGCTACAATTCTATAAGCTTTTGAATCATTGTATTGCTTAAGAAAGTTTAAAAATATGTGAAAATGAAAAAAAGCACTGCATGCTTGTGGGTAAACAATTTATGCACTATAAGACTGAGGAAAACATGTACACCCTTTCCTCATTTACTAATTCATGACCCAAGCTAGTGATAATATGAACCAAACCTGAATAAAATATTGTGTCCATTCACATAGAGCTTGCCCTCTATTGGAGAAGGCAAAGTAGGTGTGCCAGTGCCCAGTGACAAGGCATGCCCAATTTAGAAAGGGATTGGAAAGGCCTCTGCTGGAGAATGAAGGGTAAGTTAGGCTTAACCAGATGGCAGATAGGGCAGAACTGGTGAGGGGGGAACTATACCTCTAAAGACTGTATGTTGGTGGGTAGGACAGGTGTGCAGTGTGCAGGCATCTGGAAACCAAAAAGAGGCTCAGAGATTGATTAGACCTAAGGGGACAGGTGGGAAAAAGAGGAGCCTGGATTTTCAAACTCCTCTAACCTCACAACTGTGTGATTTATAGTCAGGAAAAGTCACCTTTGTTGAGTAGACGGATGCATTTTGACAAACATGTAGTCAAGAGATCACTGCTGAGGTCAAGTCATAGAACATTTCTTCAGCTCCATTGTTCAAGGTCCCCACAGCTATGGATCGGCTTGTGGTTCTTATGGTGTACACCATCTAGAGCCTTTGGATCTCGTTTCTTCACTCATAAAAATAAAGCTTGAAGCCAGGCGTGGTGGTGCACACCTTTAATCCTAGCACTTGGGAGGCAGAGGCAGGCGGATCTTTGTGAGTTCAAGGCCAGCGTGGTCTACAGAGTGAGTTCCAGGACAGCTGGGGCTACAGGGAGACCCTGTCTGGAAAAGACCAAAAAGTAAAAAAAAAATAAAGCTTGAGATTCATTCATGCAAATGTGTCTGTTGGTATTTGAAGGTCAATATTAATTGTCAGCTTAACTGAATGTAGAGTCATCACGGAAACAGACGTTGGGGATCTATGGGGGTGTCCCAGAAAGATTCCATGGAAGATGGGACACCCACCCTGGATGTGGATAGCATCATCCCATGGGCTGAGGGTCTGGACTAGAGAAAAGAAAGCCAGCTGAGCGCCAGCTCTCACCCACCCCTCTCTGCTTCCTGACTGCGGACACCAGGTGGTCAGCTGCCTCGGGCCCATGCCCTCCCCACCATGACAAACTCCATCCCTTCTTAAATTGTGATCCCAAATAACCCTTCCTTCTTCAAGTCACTTCTTGTCCAGCATCTGGTCACAGCAAGGAAAAAAGTGACTAATGTAGAATCCTAAGGCTGACATGTATTCCACTGGATGGACATATCACGAATAATGCGTTGAAGGACGTTTGGATTCCTCTGTCTGGTTTCAGTTTGCGATGGTGATGAAAGCTTCTGAGGACATTGACTGCAGGTCTTTCTGTGGATGTATATGTCATTTCTGTTGAGTAAAACCCAACAGGAGAACTGCTGAATCAGATGTAAAGTGTATAAGAAACTGCCAAACTGTTTTCCAAAGTGAAGGAATCATATTGCATCCCACGAGCAATGGGTGCAAATCTAAATTGTTTCCATCCTCAACAGGACTTGACATGTCTAATTTTTTTTTTTGTTTTGTTTTGTTTTGAGACAGGGTCTCCCTGTAGCCCCAGCTGGCCTGGAACTCACTCAGTAGACCAGGCTGGCCTTGAACTCACAGAGAGCCGTCTACCTCTGCCTCCCAAATGCTGGGATTAAAGGCGTACACCACCACACCTGGAAACATTACCAGTTTTTAAAAGCTCAATTTTTACAATATTTTAAATGTATTTTCCCCCTCGTCTCTCCCCTGCTTGCCTGCCAAGGTCAGAAGAAAATCTGTAGGAATTGTTTCCCTCCTTTCACTGTGTGGGATCCTGGAATCCAACTCAGGTTGTCAGGCTTAGTGGCAAGCACCTTTAGCTACTGAGCCATCTCACCTGCCCTAAAGACTCATTCTTTTTTAAAATTTTATTTATTTATTTATTTATTTATTTATTTATTTATTTATTTATTTATTTGGTCTTTTCGAGACAGGGTCTCCCTGTAGCTCCAGCTGTCCTGGAACTCACTCTGTAGATCAGGCTGGCTTTCAATTCACAAAGATTTGCCTGCCTCTGCCTCCCAAGTGCTAGGATTAAAGGCGTGCACCACCACGCCCGGCTTATTATTTTTATTTTATGTGTATGAGTCTATTGCCTGAATGGATGTGAATATACCCATGTCGTACAAGGTCATGGAGGTTAGAAGAGGGTGTCATATTCCCCTGGAACAGTAGTTAATGATGGTTCTTAGCCACCATGTGGGTGCTGGGTCATCTGCAAGAGCAGTCAGTGCTCTTAACCACTGAGCCATCTCTCCAGCCCCGTAAAAACTTATTCTTACTTTGACCATTCTTTTTTTATGAATTTTATTTATTTTTGTATGTGTATGAGTGTACCGTCTGCATGTAGGTCTGTGCACCCGTGTCGTGCAATGCCGCGGAGGTCAGAAGAGGGTCTCGGATTCCCCTGGAACTGGAGTTCTCCTGGAATTGGAGTTTCAGACTGTTCTCGGCCACCATGTGGGTGCTGGGGATCGAACCCGGGTCCTCTGCAAGAGCAGTAGGTGAGCCGGACGTGGTGGCGCATGCCTTTAATCCTACCACTTGGGAGGCAGAGGCAGGTGGATCTTTGTGAGTTCAAGGCCAGCCTGGTCTACAGAGTGAGTTCCAGGACAGCTGGGGCTACAGGGAGACCCTGTCTCGAAAAGACCAAAAATAAAATAAAAAGAGCAGTAGGTGCTCTTAACTTCTAGGCTATCTCTCCAGCCCCTACTTTGGCCATTCTAATAAGTATGTAGTAACATCTCACTGAGATTCTATTTGACTCTCTCTAAGTGATTAATATTGTTGATTATAATCTTTGCTAAAGAGAGTCTTAAAAAATGACCGAGAGTCCTAGCTGCTCAGTGACCTTTTGCTGTTACCTCCTTTGCCTCCCAAACTCCGCCCTTTGAGAGGATTTTCTCATGCTTTTGTTACTCTAACAAGATATCTGAGGCAAGTGAACTTCATAAAGATAAAATCAGCTCATAGCTTTGGAAGTTCAAAGGCATGAGTCCAGCATCACTGTGGTTTCCTCAATGAAGACCTCATGAACTCCAATGTCACGATTGTAGGAATGCATGGTAAAGAAGTGAGAAGCCAGGGGTGCTGCATTCAGGATATATATATATATATATATACATATATGTATATATATATAATATATGTATGTATAATATATGTATATATATAAATTATATATATACATATATATATATATACATATATATATACATATATATATACATATATACAAATATATATGTATATATATAATTTATCAATTCTTGGAGAATTTCATACATACATACAACATATTTTAATTATGTTCACCTCTATTCTCCCCCCAGCTCCCCTCATATCCACCCACCCTCTCTTTTATTTTCCTTTGCATTTTTGAGACAGGGTCTCCCTGTAACCCCAGCTGACCTGGAACTCACTATGTAGACCAGGCTGGCCTTGAACTCCCAGAGATCCACCTGCCTCTGCCTCCTGAGTGCTGGTTTTACAGGTGTGCACCACCATGCCCGACTATTAAGTCCTCTTTTAAAAAAACAATAACCTGTCAGGTCTAAATTGTACTGCCCGTATACTTCTGGCTGTGGGATTACCCACTGGAGCATGAAACTATCAGGTACCAAACCCTTAAAGAAAATGGACTCTCCCTCCCCCAGCAACCACCAGCTAGGAGTTGGTGGGGGGCTCTTGAGTGCCCCTCCTTCACGCTGGAATATCTACTGGCTTGCTCTTGTGCAGGTTGTGTGCAGGCACCCACATCTGCTGAGAGTTCACGACAGCCGCCGTCCTGTCAGGTCTAGAAGACACTGTTTTGCCCCAGTCCTCCCTGCTCCCGGGTTCTTGCAATCTTCCTTCCCCTTTTCAACCATGCTCACCAGGCTCAGGCTTTTATAACAACCCTCATATTCCTATGAGAAATATCTTAATCCCTTCTGAGGCTGACATCAAGAACTCTCATTGGCTCTACCATTAGAAGGTTCCACACCTATCTTCAAATCCTAACAGTTCAGACACCAAACCTCCAATATATGAATTTTGGGGGGACAGACTAAAACATTTCCAATTAGGAAGAATGCTCTACAGAGCTGTATTCTAGGAGTGGGCCAGCATCTTGCAAGCCAGTTTGCAGAGACGGCTTCCCAGTGAGCTCCGCCTTTTGAACTCTCCTCCCACATGGGACCTGGGTGGACCCGAGTAACCAATAAAACACACGAAAGTGACTCTGGACATAGAATCAGTCAGGACACACAATTCCACTTTGGTCTCTTCCCCAGGCTCACACTGGCAGAAGTCAGTTGTCAAGTAAAAAACCAACCACGCTAAGACCAATGTGCAATGAGAAGCCCCAGGTGGTGCTTCAGAAAGACTGCATGGTGCGTCCCTGCTGGGCCGGCCACGGTAACCAGACACCAGATGCGTGAGGGAATAAAGGAGCCCATCGTGAATGTCCAGTCTTGTGTTGCCTTTGGAGGCTCTAACTGCAGCTGGCCACAGCCCTTCCATGGTCCACGAGGCAGAACTACCAGTACAGAGCCAACCACAGGACTGTAACAATACACTGTTCCAAGTCACTAAGCTTTGCAGGGTTTCATGACATCACAGTGGCTACTGGGACATGGCCAGGCTTGGGGTCTGTCGGCTTGGAAAGCTAGTGGGTCGTCCCTGAGCATGTTAACAGGACAGAGGGGGCTGCTGCCTGCTGTCACGTCCCTCCTTTTTCCTTCTGCATTCAAATTCCCCATCCTTACGCGATCCGTGCCAGAATCGTGGGTGGCTACAAGAAAGCGGAGACTGGCAAGAAACAGGAACTGGGAAAGTCAAAGCAGATGCCAGGCCTAGGAATGAGCCCAACTCCAACAAGATAATGAGAACTGTGATTCCTTACGGTCCACGGTCCTTCACAGTTTCTAGAGCACCCGAAAAGGTGCTCTCTTCCTTGATCCTCCTACCAGTCTACCAGTCAGGTGACAGGGACATGATGACCTCATTTAACTAGAAAACGGAGACTCAGCAAGAGCCTAGGGTAAGAGTGTGGAAAGCCCAGCCCAGACACGTGGTACAGTGGGAAGACGCTCAGACCTGGCTTGGGTGGGGTCTAGGGTGGTGCATCATTTAGTGTAAGGAGCTTCTGGAGGTGGGCTGGGTGTGGCACAGTGCTGGTGTGCTTGCCTATACACACAGACCCTGGGTTTTGGTCAGCACACATGCTGGGAGACTGGTAAAGACCAAGCTAAGGCTATTTGCTGAGTACTTACTGATGCTAGACCAAGCTCTTCCTACCTCGTGCATTAGCTCTTCCCGTGGCTGTAGGCAGATACTATCAGCATCATTTTGCATCAGGTCTCTAATGCCAGCACTCACCACACGCCAGTATGGGTTCTCTGGCTGCCACCTCTGTGGGTGGACTAATGCCAGTCTTCAGAGCCTTGGCTGCCTTCCCAGCCCCCCTGCGTGCACACACTGTGTCCTTACTACCCCAGAGCCTGCTGCGGGCTCACTGCTCTGTGCTGAGGGACCGTCAGGGCTAGAGATCACACTCATCAACCTTCCACCTATCGGTCCTGCCCCAAGCTTTGGACCACACTTGTCCCTAGTAGTGGGGATTCATTCATACCTACATCCACTGCACAGATGAGTATCAGATGCTTAGTCTGCCAAGCACTGCACAGAGAGGCCAATATAGAGGACATAAAATAGAGGCTTTCCTTAATGTGAAGGAGCCTGCGATGTAGCCCAATATATAGATAACAATTAAAGGCAGGAGAGATGTGTAGAGAGCTAGGGGAATGTACTGCAGAATGAGGTAAAGGAGGCAGGGGCAGTGACGGGAAGAAATTGATGAAGACCAGGATGTGCAGAGGCCCTGAGGTAGGAAAGGAGACAGCTCTGTCTGGGTGAGGCTTAAAAAGCATGATGGGCTTTGCAGGCCTTGTGAGGGATTTGGTTCTGAAGTAGGCATGGGGGGGCAGAGGGCAGTTAGGACTGAAAGACCACGCAGTAAGGAGCTTGATGGGACACAAGGCCTCATCTCAAATGACTGGGTGTTATTTGACTTCCCAGTGTGGAGCTATTGCCTCAACAAGTTACCCTCCGGGACTGGCGGAGGGCTGAGAGAGCTGAGAAATTTCACTGCCTACTGAATATTCATTCCCTTTCCCTAACCGGAGTCTGGTTGTGAATAGGCATTCTCCTTCCTGGGCGGGACTGTGCTTTAAAGGCTGGGCACACTCTCACGCTCAGTCCGGCCCCTGTGGAAGGGCCTGACCGGCCCAAGGCGGAACTGGAAGTCTCATTCCTTTTTGCCAGTGACTGATCTAGGCACAGGGATGTGGGGAAGAGTCTGAGAGACGAGGCTTTGAAGAAGATTTTTTACTCAGAGGCTCCTAGAGGGAGAATATCATTTTTTTCTACTGGACATATGCTGTCTGAATGAGATACCTGGATCTGGGGGAGCCCTTCCGTGAGCACGAGGAGAGCCAGCAGGGAACCCCTGAGTAGAAGCATGTCCTCCTTCCCAGGGTAGTTCTTCTCATGTGAGATTGTTCACTTTCTGTCTGATCTGACCAGCCTCCAAAGGTTTGTGTCACACCTGGTCCAGGAGCACCTTGACCGTGGCTCAAACAACAGGCTGACCACTCCTGTCACCCGATGGACCCCACTTATGGATGCAGAGACCACTCTCCCACGATCCCCAGGAATCTACCACAGAGCAGACTCGGACCCTGGGAGTACAGCCTCTCTCCTCTCCACGGCACTCCTGTCCTCCTAACTGGGACAAGCAGGCTACGCCAAGGCCCAGGTGTCCCGAGGCTGGCTGGCCTCCGCGTGGATCTGGTCTATTCAGATGAAGGTGAGACTGAAGCTGTTCCATCCACAGGCTGAGCCTAGCAAAGTGGTAGCTGGGAAACTGAGTCAAGGCCAGGGTGGGGAAAGTGGAGAGGTCATGAGGGAGGAAGAGGCCAGATGAGGGTTTGGACCCAGAGCTTGGGAGGCAGGCAGGGGTGGGAGCTAGCGGCAGGAGGCTGCTTGGCTGACAAGCAGTGTAGGGTGCGCTGACAGGGTTTCCAGGTCGGGATCTGGGTATCCCATTTCCACACCTACCTACCCTGTCCCCTACCGTTACCCGAGGACTTTTGTAGATTCCCAAGTTCTCCAGTAAACCACCTAGACACCCTGATAGTGGTTCTGGCTGGGACTCTAATCCACTCAATTCGTTCAAGTCAACTCAACGCACAGACCCCTCTGTCATACACACCTAGCTCTAGAAATGTCTTCTTGAGGAAACAGCCCTGCCTTTTGAGAGCAGCAAATGACTTGCTGTCCTAGCCCCATGTCTTTCAAGACGGTATCTCATCCGCCCATCCCGAAAGCCACCACCACGGCATTCTCCCTGCCACCTGCACTTCTGACTCTCTTGGGGGTCGCTCTCTGCTAGGAAGTTCTCCAACTCTCACCATTGGGTGCCCGTTGGTCACTCCAGAAACCCAGGAAATTTCCTATTCATCTCCAGTCAGCTGGAACTAGCATAGCCTCAGACATCCTTTCAGCCTTCAGAAAGATGTGTGTGTGTGTGTGTGTGTGTGTGTGTGTGTGTGTGTGTGTGTGTGTGTGTGTGTATTTGTCTGTCTATCTGTATGTGTCTATGTGGAATGCCAAACCCTACCTTCTCCAATGCATTATCATCTGGACATACATGGAAAGCAGCCTGCACCAAGTCCCATGCCTTGGGCTCTGCCCTGAGTCCCCATCTTTATTTATTATTTATTTATTTATTATATTTTATGTGTATGAGTGTACTGTCTGCATGTATGTTGGTGCACCCATGTCGTGCAGTCCCACAGAGGTCAGAAGAGGGCATTGGATTCCCCAGGAACTGGAGTTAAAGACGGTTCTTAGCTGCCATGTGGGTGCTGGGAATTGAGCCCTGGTCCTCTGCAGAGCAGTCTGCGCTCTTAACCACTGCTGAGCCATCTCTCCAGCCCCCTGTCTCTCTTTTTATCTTGCTCCCCTTGATGTTCTGCCCAGAGTTCACCCCAAACCTTCCTTCCCAACCTGTTTTTCTTCCTCTTTCCCTCTGGTGAGGGGTGTAGCCAAGACACCCTGAAAACCAACTTAAGACCCCACAACTCATTCCCCAGGCCACACAAACAAGCCGCGGCCCAGCCATACACAGAGCTCAACCGACTCCTCAGCTCCCCATGTCTTTACCCTGCAGCAGCCACACCACCCTCAGGACCAGAGGCTCACACTCCCTCGAAGCTCTTGCACAATACAGAGGACTGCTTAGTCACGCAGAGGTGAAGAAGAGGCGGGCAGAGCCTACTGCCTGCAGCATCCCAGCAAGTCTCATAGGATGACAAATTCAAGCGCATGCTCTTGCACAGGGTCCTGGTGACAAGCTCCCCACCAGGGAAATGAAACACTGTACAGTCCAATCATCCTGCTGAGAAGGAGGCCCCAAGTGGCCTCTCCCTATTCTGTGGGCCCTGGTGCTGTAATTTCCCCTCAGTGTCCACAGGATGACTGCCCAAGACAGACATTTTTGTCTGACATAGACTCCAGGGCTGTCCATGCCTGTCGTCCTGGAAACAGCGGGGTCTGTGCACCCACAAACTTGTAGATTGGCTCTCAGAGACTGTCACTGCCCCCCCCGCCCCCACCCCACCCCCGTGCCTTCCAGGGTCCCTTGTGCCAAATGCCTGGCCAGGGACAACCTGCTCTATAACTCCATCACGTGGAATCCAAGCCACCTTAAATAAACTGGCACTGATGCCTGGCGTGGTGGCTCATGCCTTTAATCCTAGCACTCAGGAGGCAGAGGCAGGTGGATCTTTGTGAGTTCAAGGCCAGCCTGGTCTACAGAGCGAGTTCCAAGACAGCTGGGGCTACAGGGAGACTCTGTCTCAAAAAGACCAAAATAAATAAATAAATAAACAAACAAATAAATAAAATAAAATAAACTGGCACTGAAAGTCTGGCAGCCTCAGCCTGGGCCTGGACCTCTGCAGTTAAGAATCCAGCTTCTTCCTGCACAGAAGCTACTGTTTCTATGTATGCCTTCTCTTCCTCCAAACTTCAACACACAGTACACACTAGTTATGGTGGATCTGAACGGCTTCCTAAAGAGGGTGGAAGTTTGCTAAGCCATACCCAGGTGGATACTCACCCCAGGCAGTAGCAGTGTGGATGAGGAGGGCAGGACGGTCTTGGGGGTGTGGGGTGTGGGAGGTGTGGGGGGTGGGGGTGTGTGGCTAGGATAACAATAGTGGTGAGGTCACAGGACAAAGATCCCAAGCTGCAAGGCAACTTGCTCTTGATACCAAAACAAGGACTGTTTTCATCTTGACTTCTGAAAGCAAGCAGCAAGGCTATCCATCACTCACAGAGCTTACTAGAAGGGACTTTGATGATAACACTGGGTCAGGCTCAGTCTCCTAGGATCTCCTCCGACCATTTCAGGACTAGTAGGACCCTCATGAGGAGGGATCCCTGGGAACAAAGGTTCAGATCTGCTGTTCTGGGGCTGCAGAGATGGCTCAGCAGTTAAGAGAATGGGCTGCTCTTGCAGAGGACCTGGGTTTGATTCCCAGCACCCACATGGCAGCTGACAACCATCCATAACTCCAGTTCAGGGGGAATCTGATACCTTCTTCTGACTCTGTGGACATTGCATGACACGGGTGCACTTACACACATGCAGGCAATACACCCATATGCATGACATAAAAATAATAAAAAAAAATTTTTAAAGAACTGCTCTTCTGACATACTGGCTCCCCATCCTCTCCCAGAACAGTATTGATGCACCCTTCTCCCAGTCTTCACCGGGCTTCAGATCAGATAAGCAAAGATTTGACTAACTGACCAGTCATTCAGAAAATAATAAAGCTGCAGTTGTGCCTCGATCTTCCCACCAGAATAAATGCAAAAGAATAAAAACAGACAGCGTGAACAGTGAAGTATGCGTGGACAAGCTTAAAGCCAAGTACACACATTCATTCATACAGTTTAAAAGAGAGGCTTCTCTGAGCACAACAGGAAATAGAAACGTTATAAAGGAAAAAGCTTGGTAGACCGCATCGCATTTTTTAAAAAGCAAGTACTTATGAAGGACAAGAAATAAATAAGGTTGAAAGTCAGGATGAAGTAGAAAAATATTAGAGATATGATCTCTAATATGCAAAACAACTCCCACGAATAAGAAAAAAGACAAATGCTCCCACAGAGAAGTGGGCCAAGAACATGGCCAGGCGCCTCAGGGAGGAAGTATGAAGGTCCACTGAGAACAGAGAACACGAGTGGGTTCAGTACTGATCAAAGAAGCAAACAGGAACGGGGGTGGGGTGGGGGGGTGTCCATTGTCACCTCGAAGATGCTAAAACCTGCCTTTGTCTTTGTTTCTAAATAGGCAAGGACATTTGCAGTTGGCAGTGGTGTGAAGAAAGGAGCCGTTCCCACCAGGCTGGCATTGTGGTGAGAGAGATTAGCAGGCTGGGCCTTTCTGCAGGCCAGCAGGCCACCGATTCCTGGGCAGGAGCGATTCGTACAGCCCCTGCCATTGCACCAGACATCTTCCTAGGTTTTGTGCAAGTAACTACTTAATCCCCACAGTAAACACCTGCGTAATCCCATTATCAGCCCCATAAAACAGTTTTATTACATTTAGTTTTTTATTGGGGGGCATGCCAAGGCTTGCATGTAGAGGTCAGAGGACAATTTTCAGGAGTTGGTTTTCTCTTCCCACCATGTGGGATTGGGGACCAAACTCAGGTGGTCAGGTTTGGCAGCAAGCCTTTACCCAACGCACCATCAGAACCTCTATCAGCCCCATTTTACAGATAAGAAAAATGAAGTCCACAGAAGTCATTTGCTCAAGGTAGCTTTGCTAAGATACAGCAACCCTGGCATTTAACCTCAGGCACCTAGCTCTACCAGGCTTTCCTATGGCAAAAATGTTCATGATGTCAATTCTTTGTCACAGAGATTTCACTTCTGGCAACAGAATCTTAAGGAGTTAACTAGGCAAGTGCCCAGAAATACAGACATAAGAATGTTGCCCTCTGTGTCAAAAATATCTGTGAAAAGAGAGGAACAGTTTCAAAGCTCATGGATAAGAGATCCATTGACTAAATGACATTATTTCCATAAGGCAGAATGCTATGCAACCATTAAAAAGTCTGATGTATATTTATATTCGCTGATATGGAAAGATTTCCACAACATATTGTTGAGTGGAAAAGCAGGTTGCAAAACAGCATGCCTGGTATGATCCCATTTAGGTAAAATGATATATATATCACTCAAGATCCGAGACGATGCTCACCAAAATGCAAAAGGTTATTATCTTGACGGGGATTTCAGGGAACTTGTATTTTCTCTTTTCTTCCTTTTGTGTGTTCTTTGGATTTTGTACAGTGATCATATATTATCTTTGTAAACAGAAAAGGCGATTTTTAAAAAGCAAGCCTCGCAGGCGTTTAGTGTGCTTTGTCCATCCATTCTAGGTGAGCCTACTGTGTGCTGGGCCCAGAGTGGGAAAAAAAAGGGGAGAAACGGGTACCCAGAAGGCATCAGGGCAGAAACAAGGCCACAGCAGGAGACTCAGGAAGAGAGACACGCACATCTGTGGATGGTGGACTGTGGATGGTGACAGGTACAGCAGTACAGAAAGGCAGGGAGAAGATGGACCAGGGAGAAGTCAGGACCAGAAGGCACAGACACAGGTACTTGGTATGGGTGCCATGTCCTGGCTCCCAGGTTGGCTAATGCTGTCCTGTTAATGAAGTGAGTGATTAATAGCCAGGGGGATAGAGAGCTGGTATATGAGATTAATCCTAGTTAATGAATCCATTGTTACCGGCATTAAATAGCTACAGGGGGGAGGGGAGGCAGCCTCCTTGCTGCTCCACACTCCTCTCAGTGCTCCAGGTCTCAGGGGGAGGAGGAAGGAGCACCCTGAGCATACCCACTGTGAGCCCCACTTCCTCACACGCTCATCTGCATCCCCGCTGCCCAGCTCAGGTGGGCAGGGCAGTTGCTCATCTCATCTCACTGGGCTGCAGAGAAGATAGCTCGCCCCTGTCTCCAGGGCTGCACCCTGTCGGTGTGATGCCAGGTCGAGGTCTTGCCACACTCACCTCCAGGCAAAGCTGAGTGGCAAGGTCCAGGGAGAGGGAGATTGCAAAGTGTCCAGGGAAGTTGTCTCGGGTCACTGAAGACAGGACACAAGAAACAAGACATGGGGGGGTTGTCCTTTGGTGGTGACATGGGTTAGGGATGGAGTGGCAGGCAGCAGATCTTGGAGGATGTCAGGGGTGGAGCTGAGTACACTGCCTCTCCTGTGGGACCCAATGCCAGGCGTCCAAACGAGGCACCAGCGTGGGGGCCTCTGCCCATTGCACTGCTCATTGCCTTTACCTTATGTCCAGCTGGGCACCTGAAGCCGTTTGAGTGGTCAGGGGCCTAGCCAATCCCTGCCTGCCCAGGGCTGCTCCAGGCATAGCATCATCTCAATTCCACCAGGAATTTGTCTAGAAGCTGACACATTGTTCCTCATTAAGACCCAGGAACCTCACAGAGGCTCTTCCCATTTCACAGATACAGACACTGAGGCTTGAGAACCATCACTACCTGGCCAAGGAGCATGCATAGTGCCTAGACTCCAAAATTTAGGCTCTTGCTAAGATGCCTCTATCCCTTCCTTTTTTTGGGGGGGTCTTTTTGTAGCCCCAGTTGTCCTGGAACTTGCTCTGTAGACCAGGATGGCCTTGAACTCACGGAGATCCACTTGCCTCTGTCTCCCAAGTGCTAGGATTAGAGGTGTGCGCCACCACGTCCAGTGACCTCTATCCCTTCTTAGACCTTAAGGTGTCATCCCCAGACTAACAGTTCATTACTAAGTAATTAATTAGAAGTGCAAGTGGCTGGGGAGAGAGCTCAGTGGTTAAAGTGATTGCCACCTGTGAAGACCTGAATTCAGATCCACAGAACCCACATAAATGATACATGGGCATAGTGACAAGTCTGTATTTGAAGGTAGAGACAAGGAATCCCTGGAGCAAGTCACATCCCGAGGTTTGATGAAGAGACAAGGTTTGCTTCCAAAGAATGTGGTGGCCCCATACACATGTGAACATACATACACACAAACACATAAGAAGAAAAAAAATAAGGCAGTTCTTGTGCTACAGATTTAGCTCAATTGGTAAGTGTTTGATAAGTGCACTCTGGGATTGATCTCTAGCACAGCATAAAATGGACATGGTGGTGCACGGCTGTGATCTCAACACTCGGGAGCTGGAGGTGAGAGGGTCAGAAGTTTGGCTATATAGCAGGTTGGAGACCGACCTGGGATACTTGGGACCTTGTCTGTATACGCCTATCTTAAGAGAAAAGGAAGAGGAAGAGAGGGAGGAGGGAAAAGAGGAAGAGAAGGAGGAGGAAGAGGAAGAGGAGAAGGAGGAGGAGGAAGAGGAGAAGGAAGAAGAGGAAGAGGAGAAGGAGGAGAAGAGGAGGAGGAGGAGGAAGAGGAGGAAGAGGAAGAGGAGAAGGAAGAAGAGGAAGAGGAGGAGGAGAAAGAGGAGGAGGAGGAAGAGGAGAAGGAGGAGAAGGAAGAGGAGAAGGAGGAGGAGGAAGAGGAGGAGGAGGAAGAGAAGGAAGGGGAGGAGGAGGAGGAGGAGGAGGAGGAGGAGGAGGAGAAATGCAATTCTCTGCTCAGCCAACCTGTATGTTAACAAATAGGAATGATTCTGAGACCTACCAGCACAGTGCATGGCTTCCCCCCTGGGGCAGCAGAAGACCTTCCAGGGAGCGCCCAGAGGCTTCAGAGGCTTCTCCTCTCGCCTATTCCACCAGAGCTGAAGCTCCTGGGTGCTCTCCCCTGCCTGCAGCTCCCTCCACTGATACCATCCCACCCCATGGCTTTCAATGATGCTTTTACACTGACAGCTTCCCAATTTATATGTTCAGTCTTGACATCTCCCCTGAACTCCCATCTCATAGATCCTGCTGCCTTGCTGACATTCCCACTTAGATGTCTAAAGCCATCTCGAAATTAAAGTCAACCCTCATTGTCCCTCAAACCTGCCTTTCCCCTACTGGCCCATCTTAGCAAACAGCACCCACATTTACCCAGTGGCTCCATCTGAAGTCATGGAGCAATTCTCCACTCCTCTCTTTATCGAATCACCACATTCAAACCAATAGAAAACAATGTTCTTCTAGTTTTGAAATGTATTTTAGAACTGAGTGCTGTTTACAACCCTGCAGCTACCACTGAACTCCAAGCTGTCTGTCTCCTCTCACCTGGATTTGCTCAGTAGCTTCTTTTTTTTTTTTGGTCTTTTCGAGACAGGGTCTCCCTGTAGCCCCAGCTGTCCTGGAACTCACCTTGTAGACCAGGCTGGCCTTGAACTCACAAAGATCCGCCTGTCTCTGCCTCCCAAGTGCTAGGATTAAAGGCGTGCGCCACCACGCCCGGCTGCTCAGTAGCTTCTTAATTAACCCTTGGGCTCCCATCTTTCTCCCTGTAGCCTTATCTATAGTCAGTGGCCCTAAAGCTGAGGCCTTGTCCCAGTTAAAGCAATACATGTAGAATTACTTTTTTTTTTGGAGACAGTTCTCCCTGTAGCCCCAGCTGCCTTGGAACTCACTCTGTAGACCAGGCTGGCCTTGAACTTACAGAGATCTGCCTGCCTCTGCCTCCTGAGTGCTGGAATTAAAGGTGTGTGCACCATGCCCGGCCTGTAGAATTACTTCTATAGTCATGGCTTCAATCTGTAACACCTCACATAACCTATGCTCTGATACCCCAGTCACCTCTCTCCACCTCATCCACGACCATGTCTTCCTTCTTGCCACCCCTTGATTGCAAGAGGCAGGCTCCTATCCCAGGGCCTTGGTATGGACTACTGCTTCTATTCAGAATGACCCCATCATTGCTTCATTAGAATCAGAGAGATCTTTCCTGATGTTCTGTCTCTTTGTTCAGTTTCTTTTCTGCACAGCATGCTTTGACTGTCTCCCCCTCCAGACTGTATGCTCCAGGAGGATTCTCCTAACATTTGGCACCTAGAGCTGCCCGGTCAGTATTTGCTAGGGGAAGATAGGTGGATGGATGGATACATGAATGGATGAGCAAGTAAATGGATGGATGGTATGGATGGGTAAATGGATGGGTGGATGAATAGTGGATGGGTGGATGAATAGTAGATGGATGGAAAAATGGTTGAATGGACAGCCAGGTGGGTGGGTGGTAGATGGATGGATGCATTTCTCTGAAATTCTGTTCCTTCACTGTAAATATCATCATATATATTGCCTGAAATATCTTTAAAGACTAGATAAATACATTTAAAATACCTAGACTGTGGTTGGCATAATGTGGACCTTAGTAAAAGTTTTGTTTTGTTTTGTTTTCTGAGATCAGACCTCATATAGCCCATGCTGGCCTGGAACTCACTATGTAGCTGACTTATCATTGATCTTTTGTTGTTGTTGTTGTTGTTGTTGTTTTATTTTGTTGCTTTTTCTGAGACAGGGTCTCACTATATATAGCCCTGGCTGGCCTGGAACACACAGAGATCCACCTGCCTCTGCCTCCCGAGTGCTGGGATCGAAGGCGTGCGCCATGGCACCCGTCTGTCGTTTGCTTTAATCTTCCCTCTTTTCCCTGGCTTCAGCATCTCTCCTCTCTCTGTGTCTCCTGCCTCCTTATACGTGAGACTTGACCTGGCCTGTCTGACTGAGGGCTCACCAGGGTTTGCTAAGGGCTGGCACATGACTAGACTATTATCACAGCTGTCTTCTCCTTGTCTCCATCTTACAGCCATATGATATACCATAGCCTCCTCCATGTGGGCATCCACCTTCATGCCCATCCAGCATGTAGACACTGGAACACTGGGAGTGAGTGACGTGTGCAGGACGTGGCCAAGATGGGACCCAGTCACTGGTCCTCTGCTGTTTCTCCTCCGCTCTTCCAACTTCAGGACCTGCATTTCACATTCTTCCATCTGAATACCCTCTTGTGCACAGTTGTCCATCTCTTCAGTTTGATGTTTCTTCACTTAGCAATACATCTTAAGGACTCCCTCCTTAAGACCTCTGAGAATACTTACCTGGCAGGGAAGATACCAGGATCAGGAAGGTGGTTTTCCCAGGGCGAGTCTCATCCATTGCATTCCAGATGTGCTGACCCCTGCAATTGCCTCAAATGCAGGGAAACTTGACTGCATAATTTGGTAGTGAGGTCTGCATTTGTACTCTCCTCTGGGGAAAATAAAGAGCTCTTAGACTTGGATACTTTCAGTCACCTCCTCTATTGGTGAACATTAGGATGATGTCTAGGTGTTCCCTATCAGAGAGCACTTTATAAGAAATGGCTTCACGTGTATGCCTATGAACACCTGAGGGTTGCCAGAGTACAAGGAACCTGAGGTTCTGGGATGTTGCTCAGGGTGCATGTGCAAGACTCTGTGAGTTCCATTCTCAGCACCACAAATGAAAGTGGAGTCCCAGGGGGAAGGGCACTATAAAGAGGCTGGGTGGGATAGTTTACACCCTGACAGTGGCATGGCGCACTGAACCCATCCTCCGAATTCATAAATCATTGCCTGGGAGTCTTTCATTGGCTCTTCCTCAGATCCCTGAGAGGTGGTGACACTGGTCCCTTTTCCTGGTGAAGACTGGAATTCAACCCCATCTTGCAACTGCTCATGCTCAGTCTAGTCCTTCCCGTTGGGAAGGTCCCTAGATCCTAGGAACAGCAACAGGAGACAGTATGTAATAGGGAGTGTCGGTGGGGGCAGTGAGCACAAACGGACACTGGGGGGCATTCTGTAAGGTAGAAATGGGGAGTTTAGAGGTCGGGATAGCTGGTGGGGGCTCAAAAGCCTAAGGAGGGGCTTTCTTCCAACTCCTTCCATGGCTCAGAGGAGCCTGGGCTCAGGCTGAGAAGCAGGGCTGCTATGTTGCCATGGAAACGGAGGGTTCCTCTCTCCCTCACAGCAGGAATCGTGGTGATTGGGGGGGGGGGTTGGGAAGGACGTTTCCCTGGTAGCACCAAGAGTTGGGGCTAGGAGGGGCTGGTCACTCCTGCCTGGCCTCTGTCCCTCCTCTTCTTCCCCTACTGCACGGTTGAGGCTGGCAGCCTGCAGGTTGCTGGTAGTGCTGGGGTGGACTGGGGGGGGTGCACAGTGGTGGGGGGTAGGGTACGAAGCCAGGGGCTCCCAAAGAAGCTGCAGAAGGTCTCTCCTCTTAGACATCCCATGAATCAGGGGCACATATATACCTCACATGCTATCCAGGTACTCTCACAAGGCAGCCCTCCTGTCACTGCCACTTTGAGTCAGTCACACGGTCTGCCCCACAGTCAGCCCAGCGCGTTTAAGCTTACTCAAGAAGCATGTGCATATGAACTTCACACACACACACACACAGAGCCAACAGCTCACGTGCAGAGTCAACTCAAACACGGGCAGATTTGACACTCATTCATACACAGGCACACCCACACACGCACGCTGCATGCACCTGCTACCTGATGCACACGTGTGATTCCACAGTCACGCTCCCGTGCAAACAGACACAGGCACACTCCTTCTGCCTTTGTGAATGACTGTCAGTCTCTGAAAGCGCTCCTTCTCCCTCCACCTACCTCCTCCCACTCACTCCCCCGCCTTTTCTCTGTCTGTACCCTCAGCCCTCAGCCTGTCCTTGTCGGGAGTCCTGCCCTCTGGGCTCAACCCTGGAAGGAGATGCTGTCATTTCCAAGGCAGCAGATTCTCAGGCTCAGACAGCACTCAGCCTTGAGAAAGCAGGAAGGGCTAAGGTTGGAGGTCTGATACCCCCACCCCCATCCCCTCCCCACCCTCTCCTTCCAGATGATTCCATGTTTGATCCTGTGCTGCATTTAACAGCATCCAAACTTACCCCCTCTCCCCAGACAAAAACCTTCCACAAGCTTGCCTCAGTACATAAAATTGTGAATACCAAATAATTCTGCTTAATCATAACCAGCTGCTGAGGGGTTTTTACTGAGGGCTTGAGTACTAGGTGCTGTGCTGAGTCTTCTGTCCCACCTACTTCCTCTATCAACTTCTGTCCAGGAATATCATATCCATTTCACAGAGGACGAAATTGGAGCTGGCAGCTGGGCCTCAAACTGGGGTCTGCCGGACCTCAGTGACTCCTAACCAAGGGCTCTTGGACTGGACATGCAGGGTATCTGCGGGTGCCAGAGCAGACACCTGCCGATCAGAGCGAGACACTGGCCATCTCTTTTCCTCGTCCTTGGACCATTCTCTGCCTCCCCCCTGAGGTCTCCAACTCCTCAGCTTCCTGACTCCCTTCCTGGTTGACCCACAGATCTAGTCTTTTAAAGGAATTATTCCGTTTTCATTTGTCTTCAGCCGGGCCCAGTCATCAAGCATTTTCTCCAACCACAAAGGTTCATCAAGGTGTGGTGCTCGGCATGCTTAGTCAATTCCTGAGAAGATTTTTTTCTCAGCTATGATTGGTTTCTCCCTACTTTTTGCTAAGATCGTATCCATATCCTTCAAATGATCTCTCCTCCCTCCCCTTCCCCTTCCCCTTCCCCTTTCCCTTCCCCTCCCTCCCTTCCTCCCTCCCTCCCTCCCTCCCTCCCTCCCTCCCTCCCTCCCTTCCTTCCTTCCTTCCTTCCTTTCTCTTTCAGTCAGGGCCTCATGTATCCCAGGCTGAGTTCAAATTTGCTATGTAGACAAAGATGCCCTTAGATTTCTGGTCCTTCTATTTCCACCTCCCAAGTGGTGGGATTATAAGCATGCACTCCCACACCTGGTTTATGAGGTGCGTGGGATTGAACTCAGGGCTTCATGCACGCTAGGCAAGTACTTGACCAATTGAACGACATCCCCAGCCCATAAAATGTTCTTTTTAGTAAACATGCTGATTTGAGAAAAATCTCATTACCTGATTCTATGATTTCTCTTCATCCTATCCCTCACTTTTTTTTTTTAAATTTTTTTTATTAATTTTATTTATTTCGGTATGTGTATGAATGTACTGTCTGCATGCAGGTCTGTGCACCCGTGTCGTGCAATGCCGCGGAGGTCAGAAGAGGGTGTCGGATTCCCCTGGAACTGGAGTTCTCCTGGAATTGGAATTTCAGACGGATTTCGACCGCCATGTGGGTGCTGGGGATCGAACCCGGGTCCTCTGTAAGAGCGGTCAGCGCTCTTAACCGCTAGGCCATCTCTCCAGCCCCTATCCCTCACTTGTGAGTAAAAGCCTGGGAACTCACGGCTGTCTACAGCTCTGACCTAATCGCTTATTGTCACTGGATGAAGAAATGAATCAAGAGGAGCTTAACTTGAGGAATTAGCTTTACTTGTGAGCTGTACAGACTTGGGGATCAAAGACTTGCTTCAAAATCAGCCCAGCTACTTCGCGAGCACAGCAAGGCCTGTGCCTGGTATGAGTCTTGCTTCCCTCATTTGGGTGCGGGCTGATCTGAGGAGGAAATAAGACACTGCTTTGGAAACCGTAAGGTGTTGACTGTCACAGTCCTCTAGCTGTCTTGGCTCACGCCCTGCTATTCTTCTCTGCCTCTTGTGTTCCTAAGGGATGAGGGTGGGCACTGAGCTAGAGACGTGGGCCATTGAGCCTCACATCAGCCGAGGCTCTTCCTCTGAGAGCGGGGGACCAACTGCAGCAGTTAATCTGGTTGACAGCCTGCCATGAGTTGATATACAGAGGGGCCTGTATAGTATCCAGCACGTGGCTTGCCGAGAAGTGGGCATTCTCTCCCTTTGCACTCACATCTTTTCCTACAGCTGTTCTCTGAATTTATGCAGTGGTAACCCATTTCCTTCTTTTTAAAGGAGGATTTGAGAGGCTCTTATGGTCAAGAAGTCAATAAAGCCCAGGAAGGACACCCTCTGGGGGGGCACAGATGGGAGGGAGGGCTTCTCTGCTGACTCAGAGACAGCTCAGGTAGAGTATCTCTCTGGGAGTCCTGTACTCTATCTTATATGGCTTCCTCTGGGGGTAAATATGCATCTTCCCAGACAAGGTGGTCTTTGTCTGTTGGCTGAGAGGGGAGGATTCTGGCCTTGGTGGCTGCCTGTCATCAGAGCCAAGCCAGGAGTCAGAGAAAGAATGACACATCATCTACTCCACACCCCCAGGTTTCCTAAGGGAGAGAAGTGAAGCCCTAACTGGCCTCCTTGTGCTCCCTGATGGACGGAGAGTAAGGGAGCTTCAAGGACAACTCAGAAGGTTCAGACTAGTCAGTGACCTTGGCGATATCTAGCCCAGCTCCATCTTTTTTCATTCTATTTTATCCATAAGGAGAGAGAACGTTAGCGAGGGCAAGGCCACATGCCCAAGTCTCCTGACCTTCCCCCCACATCCCATAACTGTGCTGAGACCCAGCTCCAAGAACGAGGAGCTGCCAACTGCTCTCCCAGGCTTTCCAGAGAACCACCACTGAGATGGAGGAAAGAAAGCAAGCCCAAGAAGAAATCGGAGGTGGTGGCTGGGCTGGGAGGAATGGGCAAATTAAGGGGGTGCCACTGCCCACTGGAGCCCCCAGCTCTGCTAGGGAACCCTTTATCAGCAGAAGCCAGACAGCTGCTGTGTCCCTGAGTCCACAGGTAACCAGGCAAGCCCTTCTTTGTCAGCATCCTCATCTGTGAAAGAATGGGTGCTGTGTAGTATCGATCCCTGGCCCTTCGCCCCTCAACCCTAAGGGTCCTACAGCAGGATCTGATGGCCAGAGTGGCAGAGGTGCCCTGTGTCACTAACTCCCACAGAGAGGAAGAGTGAAGATAATCGGCTTCAGGTTGTTGTTGTTTTTTTACCTCCATCTCCCATTTTATTCTTTTCCAGGATCATCTTTGCCTCTCCATTTCCCCAAATCTTCTAGCAGTCTTTGGCAGCTGCTGTAGGGGGCTGAGCCTAGGAAACTGCGCCACCTAGGGGCGCTTGGCTTCCACTGCACCACCAGGAGGAAGGCAACAGGCAGGGTTGGGGCTCTGGTTTCCTATGGCTCTTCTGGGTCCTCAGCTGCCTTGAGAAGGGCAGTTCTGGGAACTAAAACTCCGCATGCAGAAGGTCAAACAACAACAACAGGCAGAGTCCAGGCATCAGATGAGGCTCTAGTACACTTTTTCTTTTGTCCCCCATCCCAAGAACATCGCTGGGTAGAGTGACATTCACAAATAAGCAGTCCATCTTAACAAGTATTCTTTGGAAGGACAAACATAATTGTTAAATCACTAGGAAATGCTTCTGTTTGTTTCCAGTTGGCTGGGCCAGGCTGTGGGTGGGAATGGCCTGGTGGAGACTCTGGGGCTTGGAGAGGACAGACTGGGGTTGTGGCCTGGCTTCATCAAGGACTTGGCTGGGTGACTCCAGTCACTCCCCAGGAGAAAGTGCCTGCAAAGTAGCAAAGCTGGATCAACTTTCTTCCTGGGTTCTCAGGAAGATCCAAAAGCGGGCATGTGAAATGTCTGACCCAGGTCTCTGGGCACTCGCTGGAGACACCTGCTCCTCCTCTGCCAGTCCAGGACAAGTCCTGCCTCCACATACCTCCCTGGCCCTTCTCCTCTTCACCCCCTACCGTCCCTGTGCACTCACTGCCTCATCCACACCCCCATCTGCCACCGGCCACCTTCCTGCTCCTCAGAACCCCAGAGGGCAATTTTGGCCTCTGGTGTATGTAACCTTCTCTCGTATCACCTTCAGGGTTTTACTTAGTATCACCGTCCACAGAGGCCTTCCCTACCTGAACTCCAACACCCGCCCTGTTTTCTCTCCCTTAGCATTGTTCCCAGGGAGTGTGTACCTTTGTTTACTTTCTGCCTCCGTTCAGTGTGTGCACTGTTGAGTTCTTGGCATGGAGAAAGAGGTTAGTAAACACTAGTTAAGGGTGTAGATGACTATTCAAGTAGTAATTCTAAAAAGAAAGTAAAAACAGAACACTGACCCCTAATGCCTCTTGGAAATGCAGAAAAGAGTTAACGTGTATAATACTTCATTTGTAAAACTCTTCCCTCTGATCATTCACTGGTCCCAGGGCGCTGGGAGACTGGGACAGCATGGCAGTGACCCTGCTGCAGATAAGGAAGTGGACGCTCTACAGGGTCAAGGGTTTGAGTAGGGACGGGGGGTCGGCAGCTGGTCCAGTAGGGTTGAGAGCCCAGCCGTGCAGTCTGCTGGCTGCAGAGCCTTCTTCTTCCCACGCGGCAGCTTCTATGGAGTGGGGGACCTGGAAGTGCTTAACGCTTAAGCACTCTGCTGAAGAATTGTTCTTAGCATAAGCACAGCACTTAAGTGGCCACCCAGTCGGCTTTCAGAGCACTCTCTCAGGGGACCGGCAGAGCCTTTCCTAACATGTGTGAAAGCTTATTGGGCACTAACCCTATGGCAGGCCAAGAGACCAGCCCAAAGTAGAGAAGGCAGGGTGCTTATGATGGCAATGCTAGCCTCCCCGAGCAGACGTTGCTCTGTTGTGGAGCAGGGGTAAACTTAGAGAGAAGCAGGGAGGTGCCAGGCAGGGGAGCACTGGGGCCAGCCACGGGGATTCAGGGACTGCGTCCCCACTTCTCTGGCAAGAGGCCTCCTTCCACTGGTCATTTTCCCAGGGCCTTAACCTCTCTTGCCCATTCTGGTCCACCCCTCCCTCTGGGCTTACCTCTGAAGTAGCATGATCAGCACTGTGTTGACATAGGTCCCCCCTTCCCAAGCCGGTGTCTCAACCAGGAATGGTTTGACCCCCAGTGGACATTTGGAAATGTCTGGAGAAATCTTTGGTTGTCACAGTTGGGAAGGTGTTACTGTCCCTTGAGGGCAGAGGCCAGTGATCTTGCTCCATGTCCTACACTGCATGGCATCTCCCAAGGATTGTCCAGCCAAAAATGGCAGTCGTGGCAAGGTAGAAGAACCTAGTCCACATGTGTCAGTGAGAAGCAGATGGGAAGATGTGTCAGAGTCTCTTTTTTTGCACATGCAAGGCCCAGCATATCTCCTGGAATGACAGCCGTGAATGCTTGCTGATAGAGGTGGGCCACACAAGAAAGCCTCAGGCTCTGCCTGGCTCTGCGTATGATAGGGCGTGTGTGTGTGTGTGTGTGTGTGTGTGTGTGTTTTGAGACAAGGTCTCTGTAGCCCCAGCTGTCCTGGAACTCACTCTGTAGACCAGGCTGGTCTTGAACTCACAGAGATCTGCCTGCTTCTACCTCCCAAGTGCTAGGATTAAAGGCATGCAGCACCACTCGAGTATGGTATTTTAAACCTCTTAAGTTTACCCAGCAGAAGTCTTTAACAGGCTGAGAGATTTGGAATTGGAGGCCAGAAGTGTCCCCAGGAGAACGGGACTCAGATCTCCTGTAGGTTCCGAATCCCTGCTCTGTCCTCACACACCTGCTCAGAGGCAGCCTGAGGCCTTGAAATTTGGATCAACATGGGTTTAGGTTTAGCTCTCCATACATGTACCCTCTGTGAGTCACTCTGTTTCCCTTTCTCATCTGCAACCCAAAGCCATGATCTCTGACCTGCTCTTAAAGCCTTGTAAATACAGCTAAGGTGCTGACCTGGCCAGAAAAGCCTCTCTACTGAGGGTGACCAGTTGGCTGCTTTGGCTAAAAGAGTCCTGATTAGGAGGGCCTGGCTAGACAGGACAACACAGCTTCTAGAACTCTGCTCATCCTGGCCTGCTTAAGCCAAGGTCCACAGAGGTACCCCAGAAATGGTCCAACTTGCATAAGCAGCAGGCAACCCTGATACAAGACCCTGGGATGTACTCAAGGTTATCAAGTAGCCCCTCTGAGCAAGGCTTCACTTGCCAAATGTTCAGGCACGTCCCCTTGTGGTGAACACTGGTGGCACACATACTAGATCCCAAGAGAGCCCCACCAGGGCTGTGTCCCGCCCTTGTGTCATCACAGACCCAACAAGGTCGTAACAGCCCTTCTTGGAGCAGGCACATTAGCAAAGGAGCTGACAGACACAAAGGTAAGGCATTGAAGGTGCGTCTTGGGATGTGAGCCTTTCCATCAAACCACCTCCTTATTACCCTAGTTCTTCAAAGAGGATTTTTGGAGGAGCAGTTCTAGATGAAGGTCTCTCCACCCAAAGGGACTCCATGTCACTCTCTAGAAGGAAAGAAGGAAGCCAAGTAGGATTGCCACTTTTCCACACCGCACTCCATCTCTACCGCCCATGCGGGGGGTCTCCAGACCTAGAGGAAACTGAAAACAACCATCGCTGGGTTGTTTGGCTGTTTTTGACCAAATGTGTGAATTTAGGAGAGCCATAAGCTTCATTAAGGAAATCATAAACTCATAAATGCCTTAAAGTGGCTAACCAGCCCAAAATGGGCAGCCTGGCCTTACTCAACCCTTATCAATTAATTGGTCACTCTGAGGACTGAAGAAGACTGTTTATGAAGCCAACCTGTCTCCTTTGGTACCTCAGATAACTCACCTGCCCTGCCTGAGAAAATAATCCTAGGAAGAAGACCCTGTCTCAAAAAGACAAAACAAAAGTGCTTAGCTAGATTTAAGTTTCTAGGATGTACTTACCAGAGCACCAAGACTACATGCCTCCTTCAACACTCCCATTCCTTCCTTGCTAGTCCCTTCACACACTGACTGGGTCACTTCACAGGACGGCTCCCTTTCCAAAGCCAGCAGGTGCACCTCTGTCTGTATGTGCTGCTCCCTCTGCCTGGGAACGCTCTTCTTCATCTTACCGAAAATCCCTTCTTAAGTCTGTCAAGTGTCATAGGCCTGTGGTTTGGTCTCACACATTTTCAGGGGCCCATGAATTAAAAAAAAATTATCTTAGGGCTCAAGAGATGGCTCAGCCATTAAGAGCACTGGCTGCTCTTGCAGAGGACCCAGGTTCGCTTGTTTTCTAGCACTTACATGGCAGCTAACAACCACCTGGAACTTCAGTTTCAGGGGATCCAATGCCCTCTTTTTTTTTTTGGTCTTTTCGAGACAGGGTCTCCCTGTAGCCCCAGCTGTCCTGGAGCTCACTCTGTAGACCAGGCTGGCCTTGAACTCACAAAGATCGCCTGCCTCTGCCTCCCAAGTGCTAGGATTAAAGGCGCACGCCACCACGCCTGGCTCTAATGTCCTCTTGTAATCTCCACAGGCACTGTGCAACATGAGTGCACCTACTTACATGCAAACAGTACACTCATACATACAATACAAAATATAAATATATTATGTGTAAATATAATATAAAAATAATAAATAAAATATTTTTAAAAGTATTTTAATTTCTTTTAAAATCGATGAGAATAAAATGGAACTTTAGGTCAAAGAAAATTTTTTGATATAGAATATTAACATGTTTGGGGGCTGGAGAGATGGCTCAGTGGTTAAGAGCACTGACTGCTCTTGCAGAGGGCCTGGGTTCAATTCCCAGCACCTACATGGTGGCTAACAACAGTCTTTAACTCCAGTTCCAGGGGAATCCGATGCCCTCTTCTGACCTACTCGGCATTGCATGGCATGGGTGCGCCAACCTACATGCAGACAGTACACTCATGCACATAAAAATAATAAAATGAAATAAAAATAAATTTTAAAAAGAAAAAGAATATTAACATGTTCATCTTTATGCTAAGAAGGCTTCTTAGCCAGCTTTCTATCACTGTAGTAAAATGCTTTATGATAATTAACTCATGAAGAGAAAAGGTTTATTGTAACTCACGGTTTTCAAGGCTTTAGTCCATAGTCCATCATTCTCATTTATTTTTTTCTTTTTCTTTTTTTTGGGGGGAGTCTTTTTGAGACAGGGTCTCCCTGTTGTAGCCCCATATGGCCTAAAATTCGATATATAGACCAGGCTGGCCTCGAACATCCACCTGCCTTTGCATCCTGAGTGCTAGGATTACAGACTGTGCCTTCAGGCCTGGCTAGCCTCATTTCTTTAGGCCTGAGGAAAAGCAGCACATCAGAACAAAACCACCCACCTCATCCTCTGGACAGCAAAAAGAGAGAGGAGGAGCCCCACAATCCCCTTCGGGATCGGCCCCTGGATGAGCTAAAGAACTCCCACTATGTTTCTCCTGAAGGTCCAATATTGTGCCACCTCTAAGGGACCAAAGCCTTGACACATAGGCCTTTGGAAAACATTCAATATCCAAGCTATAGCAAAGTCTGTAAACATATTCTTTGTTTTGTCTTGTTTTGGGACCAGGTCCCTACTATATAACCTAAGCTAGCCTTGAACTCTATGTAGCCTAGGCTGGCCTCCAACTTGTATCCTTCCTGCCTCTGCCTCCCAAGACTGGAAGTACACCACATGCCTGGCAATGCACTTTTATTTTTTATTTATTTATTTATTTATTTATTTATTTATTTATTTATTTATTTTTTGGTCTTTTTTGAGACAGGATCTCCCTGTAGCTCTGGCTGTCCTGGAACTCACTCTGTAGACCAGGCTGGCCTCACAGAGATCCACATGCCTCTGCCTCCCAAGTGCTAGGATTAAAGGTGTGCACCACCACACCCGGCATTTATTTATTTCTGTATGTGTACGAATGTACTGTCTGCATGCAAGTCTGCGCACCCGTGTCGTGCAATGCCACGGAGGTCAGAAGAGGGTGTCAGATTCCCCTGTAACTGGAGTTCTCCTGGAATTGGCGTTTCAGACGGTTCTCGGCTGCCATGTGGGTGCTGGGGATCGAACCCGGGTCCTCTGTAAGAGCGGTCGGTGCTCTTAACCACTAGGCCATCTCTCCAGCCCCGGCAATGCACTTTTTTTTTTTTCGTCTTTTTGAGACAGGGTCTCCCTGTAGCCCCAGCTGTCCTGGAACTCCTCTGTAGACCAGGCTGGCCTTGAACTCACAGAGATCCGCCTGCCTCTGCCTCCCAAGTGCTAGGATTAAAGGTGTGCGCCACCATGCCCGGCGGCAATGCACTTTTAAAAGAGTGTGTGTGTGTGTGTGTGTGTGTGTGTGTCTGTGTGTGTCTGTGTGTGTCTGTGTGTCTGTGTTCTCAAGCTTTGACTCCTCCTGCGTTACGCACACATGTGTTTAGGGTAACACATGTGTTTAGGGTAACACCGCCCCGTGCCAACTGGTCAACCATTTCTGTGCTTGGCACATGTTGCTATAGCCATTTACCAACCTGTTTTTTCATTAGATGGTGAGTTTCACAGGATAGGGCTCTCACACACCCTTGTCTTCCCAGCACCAGGTCAGAGGTGGCGCATGGCAGGTACTCAGCAAATGCTACTGAATTCAGTGGTGCCTCTCAACATAAATAAGCATCAGAGACCTCACCTTTCCCCCACCCCAGTGCCACACAACAATGTACAAAGCACAATGGCCTCTCCACATGTAGCCCTTCGAATCACTCATTCTGGGCCAGGCACTATCCTAGGTAGCAAGAATGTCAGCACTAAGAGATCCCTCATAGAGCTCATGCCTGACCCTCTCCTACGCTAGTCTGCACCCTTCAGCCTTCCTCTCCTGTCCCACTGATGTCCCCCCAGGGCTCAGGACTAGAGGGGAAACCTTCAAGCCCAACCTCGTTCCACCTGCTCCAGCCCCTCAGGGCCTGCAACCTCTCCCAGGGAGACTGCCAGCCTCTTCGCTGCCCTCCTGGAAGGTGACTCCTCCACCACCCGTGTGCTCATTAATTTCACGCTCTGTCTCCTGTGTGACTGACCTACTTTCTTCTCTTTCCCCGTGTCTGCCCAGCAGCTCTGGATCGCTTGCACACCTGGGGTCAGGTCTCCCCTCCGCTTCTCCCTCTTCCCTGTGGCCAGCTGTCTCTCCAAGCTCTCCCTTCTGCAGTGGAGAGGTTGGTGGCCCAACCAAGCAGGAGCCGAGGACTTGTGTACACAGCCCTGGATTCAGATCTTGGGCCCACCCCTCAAAGGTGCAGAGTCCCAAGCAAGCCACAGCTCAAGCTGAGCCTGTATTGTTTTATTTTGTGTAGTCCTGCCCTGTATGTATTGAGAAAACTGTATCTGGAAAAGGGTGAGAATTGGAGGTATGGATTCGAAATTATCCCTTGTCCACTCCTATCCTTGGGCGCCCCTCACCCCGGCCGGGATTCCACAGTTCTTGAGGAAGCCTGCTGTCATAGAACCCCTTTGTACCAGGGATGCCCATTCTGTCAACCCTTTCATCTGACTCTTCTCTTCCTTCAAGGCCAAGTATGGGCCGGAGTAGAGGGGGTGGCAGTGGTGGGCAGAAACTACTGAGCAGCACCCCGGCCTTCTTCTTCCTCAAGGGTCCCCTCACAGAGCAGCCTGCATTTCTTTTTACCTCATCCCACTTGGGAACAGACTTGGGGCAGGGCTTTTCATGGGTAATCCTTATTTGGTATTCATCACATCTGGGCCTTTCTGGGAGAGCCCCAATGTCAGATATCCTGTCTTCTCATTCCCATGAACACAGCTCGGAATCATCAGTGTAATAGCTAGCATTCGCTGTGTGCTTTGCCAAGATGGGCACCATTCTCTACCCCATGAGTCAAGGTGTCTTACTCTCACAAGGACCGGTGGAGTAGAGCATATTTTACTCATCTTTTTTGTAGGAGGAAACTTTGTAAGCGGAAAAGGGCAGGAAGCTAGAAGAACAGGGTGGTAGAGCCGAGATTCAAACCAACACTGAGCATCTGAGTTGCACTCAGAAGTGGCTGTGAAATCCCCATCTCTACTGTAGCTGAGTGGTAGAACACTTGGCCAGTAGCATATACCAGTCCTGCGTTTGTTCCCTAGTACTAACAAAGCAAAACGAAAGGAAGGAAGGAAGGAAGGAAGGAAGGAAGGAAGGAAGGAAGGAAGGAAGGAAGGAAGGAAGGAAGGAAAGAAAGAAAAGTGCTTCTCCCAATAATTCTCTATATGTAAATGGGAGGATTGTTGGTCTCTTCTGATGGGAGTGAAGCCTCTAGAAATCTCCATGTGTTCACAGCAGGGAACTCTGGGTCTCAAGTACAGGTTGTGGAAGGCCAGTGTTGGTGTTCAGCCGAGGACATCAGGCAAGTCCGTGTGGTGCCCAGGTACTGGGGACACAAAGGGCACAGAAACCCATCAGAACCACTTTGAGGCTGGCAGAAGTTACATAGGCAGTACTGTGGCATCAGAAATGGGGTGCAGAGAGGTAGGGACATCAGGCAGACCCGCCTACTCCACAAATGCCATTTGGAAACACACTCAGGGGATAGAGCTGAGTAGCCATGCCAGTGCAGGACAGAGCATGGTTCCATTAGCCCAGCCCCACAGCAGGGGCTGAGTCCAGGAAAAAGTGCTTGGACACTTGTTCTCCCTTCCAAGGAGTGATTGCCCCAGGGGAAGAGCTAAATCCTTGTACACCACTCAAGTGGAAGCCTGCAGAGATGACTTCCTATCTAGCAGATCTCATTAAGTTTTAATGATACATATTAGTTTCTGGTTATAAAGAAAAAAAACACACTTATTATAAACCTTAAGAAAATTGCAGTCTGTGTGTGTATGCCTGTGCATTTAAAAAAGGATCTCTTACTGAACCTAGAGGTTGCCTGAGGGCCAGAAACAGATCTCCTTTCCTTCCCTTCCACCAGTGCTGGTGTTGCTAAGCACCCACCCCTGTCCCCCTGACTTTTTACATAGTGCTGGGACTGTGAACTCAGGTCTTTATGCTTGGGCACTAAATGCTCTTATCTACATAGCCATCTCCCCAGTCTCCAGTAAAAATTTTTTTAAATTTTATTTATTTTTTATGTGTATGAATGTACTGTCTGCATGTAGATCTGTGCACCCATGTCATGCAATGCCTCGGAGGTCAGAAGAGGGTTTTGGATTCCCATGGAACTGGAGTTAAAGATGGTTCTCAGCGCCATGTGGGTGCTGGGGATCGAACCCAGGTCCTCTGCAAGAGCAGTCGGCTCTCTTAACCTCTAGGCCATCTCTCCAGCCCCGGAAAAAAAAAAATAAAGCCATTTATAATCCCACCATCCAGAAATAAGAACTGTTAACACTATGATGCCTTTTCTCTGAGTCACTTTCCCTCACTTTAATGTTTTTACATCATTAGAGACCTAACAATATCTCATAATTATTTTCTCATCCTGAAAATTCCCTATGATTTTAGCAGCTATGCAATATCTGATCCTCTAGGACATCTCACTTTCTCATCTTGGATATTTAGATGAAACTGGGCATGTTTGGAGTGGTATGATCGTTTGCTTGTTGGATATTTAGATTATTTTCTGTTAAGTCCATTTCAAAGCTATAGTGGTTGTTGGAGCAAGAACAATGCTGCCCAGTTATATATGAATGAGAGACAGTATAGATGAATGAATCAGTTTAGTCCAGATGCTCGAGGAGCTGCACAGCCTAGGGCAGTTTGGACCACAGGTGGAAGGCTTGAACTGGCCATCAGAAGTCTCTCCAAACTCTTTCAAGGCACAGGTGTTGTGACCAATGCCCTGGCTTTGGGAGTGTAGGGAAAGGTCTTCCCTCCCTACAACTGGCCTCAGAGACTAAACTCAGCAGGAACCTCAGAGAACTTGCCAACCTCGTTTCCCTGGTGGTACAGGACTGAAAGAGGCACTCGCTCTACTTTCCTAGGCATTCAAAAGCAGAGCTGTCAAAAGCAGGCCCCCAAATGCTCATATTATGTGGGAGAAAGTCTTGGGGAGAAAATTAGGAAGGAGGGAAATTATACAATTGAAAACATGCACCAATCCAGACAGAATAATGAAGCACAGACACAAGACTTTGCACTCAGGGGAAATTGCATTTAACCATCTTTTGTGGTTTGAGAAAAAAGAGAGAGACTGACTCAGAGACACAGATGGAGACACACAGGGCGAGAAGAAGGAGAGGGGGGAGAGGAAGGAGACAGATGCAAAGAGGAATGTGGCAGCAGCCAGGGGGAGTCCCAGCAAGGACCTTGTTAGGAACAGTGGGGTGACTGGCATAGCCTGTACCTGGCCTGGGTCTGCTGTCTGCTCCTCTAGTCTGCAGAGGGTCAGTGCAGTAAGCCCAGGACCAGTCCTCACTTGATCTGGGCAAGAAGGGACCTCACAGACCTCCCTCTCCGATCTGAAAGCTGGGATATTTCTGTATATTGCTCTGCACATTTTTTGTGTGTATTTCCGAGTTTTTTTTTTTAAAAGGATCTTTCATGAAATACTGCTTTACAATAGGAAAGAATGAATTATTGGCACCTATGATAACTTGAGTCGACTCAGGGTGTCATCCTGAGTGAAGAAAGTCAGTCAGTCTCATAAGGTTACATATAGTATGGGCCTATTTCTGTGGCATTCTAGAAATGACAAAATTATATAGATTAGGAGCAAAGTACTGATTGCCAAGGCTGGGAATGATGATGATGATGATGATGATGATGATGATGGTGTGTGTGTGTGTCTGTGACTATGAAAATAGCACATGTGAGAACTTTGTGGTACTGGCATGGTTCTATGGCCTGAGTACAGGGGTGGTGACATGCAATCAACTGATACTCTGTCCATGTTGGGTCGCTGGTTTTCATATGAACCCATGGGGAAACTGGATGAAGTGTCAAGGGACCACTTTTGTTTGCAACTCCCCATTATTGTAAAATTATTTTAAACTTAAACGTTATCGAAACAGGGAACATGTCCTATTTAAATTTTTTTAAAAGTCAGTTTATTTGGGGGCCAGAGAGATGGCTCAGCAGTTAAGAGTGCTGACTGCTCTTGCAGAGGACTCGGGTTTGATTTCTAGCACACACATGGCAGCTAAGAACCATCTTTAAGCTGGGCATGGTGGTGCACGCCTTTAATCCTAGCACTCGGGAGGTAGAGGCAGGCAGATCTCTGAGTTCAAGGCCAGCTTGATCTATAAAGTGAGTTCCAGGACAGCTGGGGCTATAGGGAGACCCTGTCTCAAAAAAAAGTCAATTTATTTTTATTTTATGTGTATGAGTATTTTTTTTAATTTTATTTATTTTTGTATGTATGTATGTATGTATGTATATATATGTGTATGAGTGTACTATCTGCATGTAGGTTTGTGCATCCGTGTCATGCAATGCCACGGAGGTCAGAAGAAGGCATTGCATTCCCCTGGAACTGGAGTTAAAGATGGTTTTCAGCCACCATGTGGGTGCTGGGGATTGAACCCGGGTTCTCTGCAAGAGCAGTTGGCACTCTTAACCGCTAGGCCATCTCTCCAGCCCAAAGTGTATGAGTATGTAAAAACACACATGTGTACAATGCCCACAGAAGCCAGAAGAGGTCATCAGATCTCCTGGAACTATAGTTACAAATGGTTGTTAGCTGCCATGGTGGTGAATCTAGCTCTTCTGAAAGGGCAGCCAGTCCTCTTAACCACTGAGACATCTCTCTAGGCTTGAACATGTCCTATTTTATAACCAGAGAAGTTATCCTAAGATGTTGTCACACAGATAAAAACTAAAATAGTCTTGACAAGACCTGAGGGTCAAAATCCACACAGAAATTATGTTAGCAAAAGTCTAACCCCCAAGAATAGAAGACCAATCAGAAGCCAACTAAGGGACTTGGAAAGAAAGTGATTGAGAAGGAAGGGTATTCTGCCCCAGCTGTGTGACCTGCGCAGGTCACTCTGCCTCTTTGGGTCCAAGTTCCTCATCCATACAATGGGTTGTCATACAGATAAGAAGACACAGCATTTGTGAAATGACAGTGCGCAACAGCTGGGAGTCCTTTCCATCTTCAGGACAGCTGATGGGGTCAAGGATAGTTAGCCTCCAAAGTGCCCTTGGGAAAATTCCATATATACTATCAAATGTTCTAGAAGAGCTTTTAGTTTGTTGGCTTTATTTTGCTTTGCAGTACTAGAGATCAAACCCAGGCATGCTAGGTAAGCATTTGAGCTATACCCTCAAGCCTAGAAATGTCTCAGAGCCCCACCATCAGGGAATAAAGTACTAATTTTTTCTTCAGAATGTCTTAAAATTATATTTCCATTTCTAAATTTTATTTTCCATATTTTTTATTTTATTTTATTCCTCCTCCCCCACCCCTTCTTCTTTTTAAACAAAGTCTCAGTATATAGCCCAGATAGGCCTCAGACTCTAATCTTCTTGCCTCAGCCTCCTGAATATTTTTACAAGGCCTTGTACCACCATGCCTGGCCCTATCATTTATCTTAAGATTTTTTTTTTTTTTTTGGTCTTTTCAAGACAGGGTCTCTCTGTAGTCCCAGCTGTCCTGGAACTCACTCTGTAGACCAGGCTGGCCTTGAACTCACAAAGATCCGCCTGCCTCTGCCTCCCGAGTGCTAGGATTAAAGGTGTGCAACACCACGCCCAGCTCATTTAAGGTATTTTTATTTGAGCATTTATGAGTAAAACAGTAAGCACAACTTTTTATATCATTAGGAAATGTAAAATGTACCTCAATTTAAGAATCCTATTTAGTGTTTGCAGGGCATTTCACATGCAAACTGTACTAGGAACTCAAATGAACAAATGTCACCTTTTTTATGATAGCCATGTGGGAATCATATTGTAGAATTATCAATCTATTTAGTATCCAGCCATTCACATCTGGCAGAAACATATTCTTTACCCAATTTTCAGAACAGTATATGTCCTACACTTGGTAGTAAATACTATTACATCAATTTTTACTAATGCACTTCTCATTTTTATAGTTTCATGTTTGAGACACTCTGTGAGCATAAAGAAGATTTTCAGAATGGAGAAACTTGCACTTGGATACCAAATGTCAATTTGATCATGAAAATTTCTAGTGACACCCTCACAAGACACAAAGAATATAGAAAGGACTCAGCTTATGGCTGTTCACTTCAAGCATCTGGAGGGACTCAAATGGTGAGAAAGCAATATCAATATAACACATGTTTGAAAGACCAGAGTTGTAGCCAGGCATGCATGCCTTTAATCCTAGCTCTTGGGAGGCAGAGGCAGGTAGATCTTTGTGAGTTCAAGGCCAGCCTGGTCTACAGAGTGAGTTCCAGGACAGCTGAGACTACAGGGAGACCCCATCTCGAAAAGACAGAAAAAAAGAATTCATCATCCAGAAAACCCCAATGAATGTAATTACAGCCACCTTAAAATACAAGAAAAAAATGGTACTAAGGAGATCGCCTATGATGGTAAACAATGTGATAAAACCTTTGTAGAAGACAGTTCCCTTGAACTACATGAAAAAATTCATACTGGAGAATGCGGTAGAGCCTTTAGATATCACAGTTATCTTCAGACACATGAAAAAGTTCATAATGGAGGAAGATCACATGAATGTATGTAATGTGCTAAAGCCTTTAGACATAATAGNCTAAATGTACACCAGTTATGTAGTATGACAGATAGTAAAGAATAACGCCACACTCACAACTAGAATAAACTTCTCTGTGGACCAGAAACACAAGAGGATAGTACAGGGTGGGGCTCACAGTCAGGGTGGGGCTCTAGCAACAGGGGACTCGCCAGGAGTTCAGCTCCCTGAAGGCCAAAGAGGCCACATTAACCTCACTTGAGGCTGTGCAAGTTCAGGAACTGTGATGTGAAATACCCACTCTCAGCCCAGGCAGAACAAGAGTCTTGGGCTCGGGAAGAACCCCAGGGGGACAGAAAGAACCCATCAGACCACAGAAAATTGACCCCGCCTCAGAAAAGCCTACAGCACAAAATTCTAGAACCCGTAAGGAAAATTAATGAATGCTGAGGTAAATAGCCAACAAGATCAGTGACTGGGGAATAACAAACTCCATTATAGACAAAAGACAAGTCATGGGGTTATGTGAAAACAACTTCAAAGTAATGTTTAGGCTCTTCAAACAAAGTTAGGAATAGGGTCAATGATATTGTCCAGATGGTACAGGTGTTTGCCACCTGATTTTGATCCCCAGAACCCACATGGTGGAATGAGAGAGAGAATCAATCCCCAAAGATTGTCTTCTGACTCCCGCCAGTGTACCAGGGCAAGCACATGCATACATACACAGACAATACACAAAAAGTAAATAAATATAAAGTCAGGAATAACATCTATTCATAATAATAGTAGTAGCATAAATTGAAGACAGGTGAACCCAAAGGATAACCACTTAAAAACACTGGCAACTTGTATGTATATTATTGAAGTAACCTTGGGAGACAGAATAAATCTAGATCGGATGTGGTAAAAAGTAAGATTAATTACTTGGATGAGAAAGTTGGAGATTTCTCCCAGGATGCAATAAGATATAAATTACAGAACACTTAGGAGATAGAGAATGCTCTAGGCAGTGCAGGCTGCAGATACAGTCAGTACCCAGCCCACATTCCCCTGACTGACCTTAGTAGTCACTTGAATACAGAGGAGGAACCCCAGGAAAGTAGGTCCACAAGCGGGGGACATTAACTCATGGCTAAGTGCTCCAGCTTCTTCATTTCAACTGGTGGGATAATTATGCAGCCTGTTTAGCACAGCAGAACCGAGTCTTCATCCAGCAGTAACTTGCTCATAATCAAATTATTTATTAGAATTTCTTCCCTGTCTCACTCCCCAACTTCTTCACTGTGCCTTTTGAGTTCATCCCCAAAGATGACCACTTACATGCAAATGCCTGTTCCAGGGTCTACTTTTGGAAACCCAAACTGAGACATATAGAAAGCAACCACGGCTTAACCAAGATACAATTCCATTCTTTTCCCCTGAGAGATCTGTCTTTAAGCAGTTTAGGACTAAAAGACAACCTCATGAAGTTATCAAATGCCAGGCTCCCATCTGGTCCTTGTGGCTCATAAAGATGACCCCAGCTCCAGCCCTCTCACACATGCTCCAAATAGGTAGGAGAAGCCCTTGGGAGGCAGAGGCAGGCAGATCTGAAAGAACATGGTCCACATGGTGATGCTGAGGAGGGCTGGGACTAGGGAGACCCTGTCAGAACAATCAAGCAAACAAAACAACACACACACACACACACACACACACACACACACACACACACACCATTCAAATAGGTAGGAGGTAAGAAAAAGGCCAAGGGCCAGCCCGTGCCTTTGCATTAAAGATGTTTTTCTGAAACCCAGGAAACACCACAATACTCAGTCTAGAATTCAGTTACCTGCCCACATGTATCTCAATAGATGATTTGAAAATGTGGTCTTTGAGCCGGGCGTGGTGGCGCACGCCTTTNATTTCTTCCCTGTCTCACTCCCCAACTTCTTCACTGTGCCTTTTGAGTTCATCCCCAAAGATGACCACTTACATGCAAATGCCTGTTCCAGGGTCTACTTTTGGAAACCCAAACTGAGACATATAGAAAGCAACCACGGCTTAACCAAGATACAATTCCATTCTTTTCCCCTGAGAGATCTGTCTTTAAGCAGTTTAGGACTAAAAGACAACCTCATGAAGTTATCAAATGCCAGGCTCCCATCTGGTCCTTGTGGCTCATAAAGATGACCCCAGCTCCAGCCCTCTCACACATGCTCCAAATAGGTAGGAGAAGCCCTTGGGAGGCAGAGGCAGGCAGATCTGAAAGAACATGGTCCACATGGTGATGCTGAGGAGGGCTGGGACTAGGGAGACCCTGTCAGAACAATCAAGCAAACAAAACAACACACACACACACACACACACACACACACACACACACACACCATTCAAATAGGTAGGAGGTAAGAAAAAGGCCAAGGGCCAGCCCGTGCCTTTGCATTAAAGATGTTTTTCTGAAACCCAGGAAACACCACAATACTCAGTCTAGAATTCAGTTACCTGCCCACATGTATCTCAATAGATGATTTGAAAATGTGGTCTTTGAGCCGGGCGTGGTGGCGCACGCCTTTAATCCTAGCACTTGGGAGGCAGGTGAGTTCAAGGCCAGCCTGGTCTACAGAGCGAGTTCCAGGGCAGCTGGGGCTACGGGGAGACCCTGTCTTGAAAAGACCAAATAAAAAAAAAAAATGTGGTCTTTGTTCCAGAGGCCAAGTGCCTAATTAAAAGACAGATATTTGATTTAGTTAGGAAAAGGGAGGATAGGTTCTGGGAGAAAACTAGCATTATATACCCTGAGCAGCTCAGACCCATGGAGTATAGGTTGACAGACTGCTGTGTAGGAGTTCCAGAACTGGGGTATTGCCAAAGAAGCGAGATTAAAGCACTAAGGGCTGAGAATTTTCCAGGATTAAAGGAGGATTTGAAATGTATACTCAAGGCTGAACAAGACAAAGAAAAGTGAATCCACACCTTAACTGAAGTAGTCCAGGCCTACATCTCTTCAGGTGGAGCCTCACTACAGCAGGGTGTTGGTGCCCCCAGACCTTGAGCACAGACTGCTCACTTCTCAACTCTGAGCTCACTGATGTCCTTCCCATTGGATGCTTGAGACCCGGTGCAGAGAGAGAATACACCGCACCCTTAAACATGACAAATCAGTGCTCCCCACTTTTGGGTGCTGGTTGTAAGCACTTACTGGCTCACCTCTGATAATAAATGCCATACAAATTCCAACTTTGTTTTAATAAAAACCCACCAGAGGGCTCTGAATTCATAGGATTTCATTCTAACAACACCACTGTAAAGAACAGACCCTCAGTATTCAAGAATGGAAGCCAAGAAATGGAGCTGCTATAATGGACCAAATGGGCAAAGTAATGGACATGGGCTGGTCTAAGGTCTCAGGAAACAGCAGCTTGGACTTCGCCTCCTGTTTTCTGTTTTTTTTCTCCACTGTCATCTTGGCTAGCCTCAGTTGCGAGAGTGAGTCACGGGCTGGAAGGAGCACACTTTCTGGGCTTGGCACAAGACTTGGGAACACTGGGCTTGGGTCCACTTCTCAGTGGTGTCCCCTTGGGAAATTACTTCACTTCTCTGAGTCACAGTGTGATAGAGATAAGGCTTGAAACGGTGGTTGTGAACTCTAAATCTGGGAGAAGCGTACTTCCTCCTTCCCTGGAACAGAGCTCCCTGACCCTGAATCCCCAGAGCTCCTTCCTGATGGCTCCCTTCCTAGAAGCCACAGGAGGTCTCCACCTCTGGTCACCCATTTCCCCAGGCAGGTGGCAGGCCTCGCTGGTTCCTGGTAGATCTGTAGCACCACCTAGTGTCCAACATTTGTTTCTGCAGGCTAGGCTTTCTGGGGATGATTCCTTGATCTTCAAACTATTTCAAGTTAAAGATTTTGCTGCCAGATGGAGCCAGCAACACATTAACTAGCTGGTTGAACATTCCTTGTCTGACCTGTTAATAAAAACCTACTCTCAGTTCCTGCTGTGTGCCAGCCTCACTTGTATGCCAAGGGCAGAGCTTTTGTCTTCAGCATCCATTCCTTTTTCTGGAATAGATATTTTGGGTCAGCAAAAGAATTTCTGGGCTGGAGAGATGGCTTAGCAGTTAAGAACACTGGTGGTTCTTGCAGAGGACCTGGGCTCGAATCCCAGGACCCACATGGCAGCTAACAACTGTCTGTAGCTCCAGTTTCAGGGAATCCAACATCCTCTTCTGTCCTCCGAGGGAATTGCACAACAGGGGTACACTTACATGCAGGGAATACACACACATATAAAATAAAAATAATAAATGAAATATTAAAAAAGAATTTCTTACTTAGTCCTTAAGAGAAATGCATCCTTATCCCTGTCTATGGAGGCTGAATCATAGGAAGCAATGCTCACCTAAGGTCACTGGATGAGCAATCAGAACTCAGTCCTCTGTAGGTTCTGGGAATCGAACTCAGGCTTTCAGGCTTAGTGGCAAGTGTTGTTACCTGCCAAGCCCTCTCTTTGGCCCAATTCCAAGTTTTTTCTACAAATGTATCCAGTAGAAACTAGGAACTGAGACAGTCAGTGAGTCATTCTATGGATTAGGCTGTTTTAAAGTGGTAAAGCAAAGAGAAGGTGGAATATGGTCAAAAGACCCATACTCAGGTTCAAGTTCTGTCATAAAACTGGCTAAGTAATCTTAGGTGGATCAGTGACCCTCTGAGACCATTAGTATCACAAACAGGATAGAACCAGATGATCTCAGAGAAAAGGGATCTATTAGACCCTTCACAAACTTTTATACACAATATATAATCATAGTCATTTAGGAATACAATTAAAATATTTTATTTCTTGTTTTTATTTCTTGTATATATTTCTTGTTTTTATTTCTTGTTTTTATTTCTTGTATATGAAATATACAAGAAATAAAATCCTGCACAAATGGAATGTAAGTACACCCATGTTGTACAAAGCCTGAGGAAGTCAGAAGAGGCTTAGGATCACCCGGAACTGGAATTATAGACAGTTGTTAGCCACCATGTGAGTGCTGAGATTTGAACCCAGGTCCTCTGGAAGAGCAGTCAGTGCTCTTAACCACCTACCATCTCTCCAGCCCCCCAAACTTGACATTCCAAAGACAAAATAAAGCCCAAAGACCACTGTTTTTTTAATTTTTTTTAATTAATTTTATTTATTTCCGTATGTGTATGAATGTACTGTCTGCATGCAAGTTTGTGCACCCGTGTTGTGCAATGCCGCGGAGGTCAGAAGAGGGTGTCGGATTCCCCTGGAACTGGAGTTCTCCTGGAATTGGAGTTTCAGACGGTTCTCGGCCGCCATGTGGGTGCTGGGGATCGAACCCGGGTCCTCTGTAAGAGTGGTCGGTGCTCTTAACCGCTAGGCCATCTCTCCAGCCCCCAAAGACCACTGTTTTATTCCATCGTTCAAGATAGGTTCTCTTGGAGATCTGGAGATCTAGAAACTAAAGTAGGCATCAGTGGGGTTCATTTTCCTCACTTGTGAAATCTGGAGACTAGATTTGCTGGGTATTTACAAAGATCCATGCTATGGGCCAATTGCCGAGTAGCTTCACACACAGCTATTTATACACAGCTAAGTCATGGGAGAAAGAGTATACTAGCAAAGGGATAAGGTGCCGGTCCTCTCTCGGTTCCACAAATGACAGGTACCAGGTTGGGGAGCAGTCAGTAAAATGTTTGCCATAAAAGCACAAGGACCTGAGTTCAATCTCGCAGAAATAAAAGCAGGGTTCAGTGGCATGTGTTTATAATCCCAGAGCTAGGGAGGCAGAGATAGGTGGATCTCTGGCCTGCTAGCCTCAATTCTTGGCAAGTTCCAGGCCAGCGAGAGTCCCTCTCTCAATAATAAATAAATCATAATAAAATTGTCCTTTGTTCTCCACACAAATGTGTATGCACACCTTCTCTCTCTCTCTCTATCACACACACACACACACGCACACACGTGCACACACACACACACACACGCACGCACACACTAGGTACCGAGGCTGCCCAGTGGAATAGTCATTCTCATTACTCTTCTTCAAAGTCTTATCATGAATGCTAAGGTGGGGGCTCCAGGGGCGGTGGGGGGGACCTCACCTCGTGCTGGAACCCTTCCCTGGGAATATTAAGAACAGCCCAGGCAGATGATGAAAGATCCAGTACCTATACTTTGCAGTACTGTGGCCACAAGCCACTAGAGCATTGTGGCCAGTTTAATTTTATTTGCTTTTAATTAATTTAAATGTAAGTAGCTCCTTATGGCTGGTGGATACTGAGCTGGATACAGGAGTTCTGGAGCCATAAGGGTTATGGGCATCTTCCTGTAGAGACCAGAAGGGAATTCAGACACAATGGATAAGACAGTAGTTTCCTTGTAGGCATCCGGTGACTCCATATTCACGGCTGGCCTCCCTCTCAGCCTCACCACTGAATGCTTGGAGCTTTCTGCTATTCTCTACAATTTCCCATGCCTTCTTAAAGCCCAGTAGTCACCCTGATTACAACGTTCTAGCCTACACCTACACAGCCATGATGTCTGAGTTGGGTCTTAAGCATGGGAAGGAGTTGCATGGTAAATGCCTGTTCATACATCAAGGTCCAGCTCAGACATTGTGACTTCTCCCCATCCTTAGCAAGACCTTGTTCCCAAACCATGTAACATTTTGTTACTTAGGTATGTTTACTTAGAATAATTATGGTATCTTTATCTGTGTGTCTCTCCCACCTGATTAACATCTTCTAAACACACAGACAGGGCTTTATTCTTCCTTCTTCCATAGCCCAGCACTAGAAACTGATCAACAAATGTGTGTAGAATAAACCTATCAAATATACCATAAATTATAGGATATAAATAAATCAAGCCTTGAGCTGGAGAGATGGCCTAGTGGTTAAGAGTGCTGACTGCTCTTACAGAGGACCCGGGTTCAATCCCCAGCACCCACATGGCGGCTGAGAACCGTCTTTAGCCACAGTTCCAGGGGAATCTGACACCCTCTTCTGACCTCCGCGGCATTGCACGACACAGGTGCACAAACCTGCATGCAGACAGTACATTCATATACATACAAATAAATAAATAAAATTTTAAAAACTTTAAAAGAAATACTTTAAAAAAAGGAAAAAGAAATATTTAAAAATAAATAAATAAATAAATAAATCAAGCCTTACCGGAAGATGAAGGAGGAAGAGCTAGCTACCAGGATACCTGTTTCTGCTTGTGCCTTGTGCTAAGCTGTGTGTGACTGTAGGGGAACTGTGTTCCCTCTCTGAACCTGAGGAAATTGGACTGGGTCATGTCTAAGGCAAGCCTCATGCTCCTCTGGGAACATGACTCTGAGGCACCATCCTCGGGAACTTGGGCAGACAGAGATGGAGCCTCTGGAGGAGGCTGACTACAGCAGTGGCTGACGACAGCAGTGGCTGACAGTACCCATCAGCCTGGGACGGAACGACTGGGTGTGAGGCAGAGGTGACTGGATTCTGTTGCTGGGAGCTATACTGTGTCATCTGCTGCTACTGATGGGCCACTGAGCCAGGAGAGCTCAGGGGACCTTGGAGATCTAGTGGAAGGCGGGCTAGATGCACAGCAGATGGAGGAGTCCAGGGAAGATGGGGGTGGGAGGCATGGAACTGGCCATACCATGAAAAAAGGAAAACAGAAAAGGCAGTGCTGGGTGTGGTGGCGCACACCTTTAATCCTAGCACTTGGGAGGCAGAGGCAGGCAGATCTTTGTGAGTTCAAGGCCAGCCTGGTCTACAGAGGAGTCCCAGGACAGCTGGGGCTACAGGGAGACCCTGTCTTGAAAAGACAACAACAACAAAAAAAGAAAGTGGTGCGGGTGGTGCGCACACCTTTAATCCTAGCCTTGGGAGGCAGAGGCAGGCAGATCTTTTGTAGTTCAAGGCAGCCTGGCTACAGAGTGAGTTCCAAGACAGCTGGGGCTTACAAGGAGACCCTGTCTCGAAAGACCAAAAAAAAAAAAAAAAAAATACAGAAAAGGGCAACACACAGTCCTGACTCAGAAAGCCATTTCTGCCAGACAGCTCTTCATCCATGCATCGTGTTCCACCATCCAATCAACAGGTCCTCGTTCACAGGTTTCCTGAGCAAGGGGCTCTGAAGACATTAGAAGAAGTTGAGAACTCAGCGAACGGCATGTGCCTGGCAAGTGGGAGGCCCGTGGTTCCATCCCAGTGCTCCCAGGGAAAAGAAGAAAGGAAAAAGAGAGGGAGGAAGCAATGAAAGGAGAGAAACTGAGGCCCAGGGTGGGAGACTCATTTGTTCTAGGTCACACAGGAGAGTCACTAGCAAGCCTGGAACTCAGAGGCCAGGTGCCACCCTCTCAAATACCAAAGAACCGTGCTGATGGACAGGCAGCCTTGGGCCTTGTGGGAGATCTGGCACTTGCTGCCAGGACTCAAGACCTGGACAGGATGGGGCAGTCCAGCCAGCAACAGAATCACTTCCCCACATGGAAAGAGGAATTAAGTGTGCCTGGCCTCTCTGGGGACACGCCCCTGGAACAACTGCCTGTATTGAAGGGTGTGAATTGGAAAAATCACTCATCTTTCAGTGTCCTCACCTATAAAACCAGTGACAAAGGTGCCGTGAAGAGTTGACATGAGGTAAGATGTGGTCATGTGTGTAGTTGTGCCTATGACCTTAGCTGACACGGTATGAACAAGAACAGAGCCGTGTCAGCTGTCTGCTGGCCTGGCCCTCAGTCAGGCTGCCGCATGCTCCTGTGGAACCTTCACAAGTTCACAGAACACCAAGCCAGACAAGGTCACTGTCACCACAATACAGTGAGACAAAAATATAGCACCCCATAACCAGTCTGTTATATTCAGACAGAAGAAGGAACACTGGGAGAGATCATAAAAATAATCAAACAGTCCCTCTCTACTGGACAACAGGAGTGCCCTGAGTTCTCTGCCAATTACAGCCTGAGCACTGCCCTGTTCTTCTTTCTCTTAGATAAAAATAAAGACAGCTAACTAGAGTTGCCTCTGCCCTCTGCCCTCTGCCAGCACCAGCTCCTATGGTGTGTCATGTCCCTTGCGTGGTGCTGGATCATCCAGTTTTCAGTACAGGGTGTGTTCCTGGGAATTCTTGCTATGGGATATTCACAAAGATTTAAATGGTATAAGCTCAGCCCCTACTGTATAATAATGGAGAAATATACAGAAGCACACACACTTTCTCAAGAGAACTTTCCTTTAAATTAGATGGTGCGATTGGCTTGTTAATCTGCTTATGAGAAGAATTAAGCTCTGTGGAATAACTAGTCTCAGGCAAAATTTGGGCCAAACTTTCATAGGCAGGGAAAGAAATGAGGATAAGAAGAAATCGAGATTTATAGGAGGCTGTCAGGCTTTGTCATTTAGTCCTCACAACTATTCTGGAGATACAGTACAATGTCCCCCCAGTTTGAAGACAAGGTAACAAGTCCACAGAAGTCTGGTAAGTATAGTCAAGATTTGAGGTAGACACCAGGCATGGTGGCACATTCCTTTAATCTCAGCACTTCGGAGACAGAAGCAGAGGCAGGTGGATCTCTATTTCAAGGCCAGCCTGGTCTACATGGTGAGTTCCAGGCCAACTGGGGCTACAGGAGAAGACCCTGTTAAAACACACACACACACACACACACACACACACACACAAATATATATATATATTTTTGAAGCAGGACTGCCTCATAATCCCCGGCCTGCTACACCCAGGCTGTGGGGACTTCCACCTTTCCTAGAAAGACAGGGTAAACAGAGCTTGCCACCCTGTCCTGGCAGCTCCATCTCAATGCATCCTCTCCAGCCCTCCAGCCCCTGAGCTAAGAAGTAACAATTACTACTGCGTAAAGCACACTCATCCTTCATGAACTCTCACTTTGTAATGAAAGTGAGGTAGACCTGAGCAGGTAATCCCCGCTTCTACCCCGACTTCCTCCAGTGGGTGGGGAGCTAGCCCCTTCTATTTGGCAGAGAGCGAGGGTAGCCCTCTCTTGCATCTTAAGGGATGTTTCAGTGGTAGCTCTCTATTGGCTATGGCGTAAGAACTTATGCTGTATATACCAGCAAATGCTACAGACCAGGGATTTTTCTTCTTTCCTTTTGGGTTGTTAAAGCAATTCAGTTGTTAAGCATTTGCCAACACACTATTGGCTTCTTCTCTCCACCAAGAAAAAGGAGTATAAACATGAGTGGGATGTTCAGGAACAACTCTGGTCAGAAGACAGGCAAACTAGGATTTTTTTTTTTGTCATTAATATTCATGTGGTCTGTGACTACTGGTGTCAAAATAACCAGGGGATCTTGTTGAAAACATTTCCTGGGCTACACTGAGTCAGAATTTCTGGAAGGAGGACCCTGGAATCTGCACTATCTTAGATTTCCTGGGATGATTTTTTTGGTTCCTGAGTTCACAGCTTTATATCCTACCTGGCATATCAAGTTTAGGTCCTCAAAGAAGATGAAACTCCTCTTCTGTTCCTGGATGTCTGACACATGTAGCTGGGGGTGGGTGAAGACAGGCCCAACCCACCTCCATCTTGAATTCCTGCCTCTGAGGTGATGGTTGCAGCTCCGTGATGCCCAGGCATTAGAATAAGCAAGACTCCTGTCTCCACTACCTCCAGAGATTTCTTGGTAGATCTGCTAGATCTTCTGGTAGAATCTATGAACACATGGAAATGAATAGATGATTCTTAATTATTTAAGCCATTTGAAGTTAGAAGATCTGAGTTAGAGCCCTGGATCGGATTCCTGCAAAGTGTGTGATCAGAGATGAGTCCCCTATCCTTTCCAGGACTCAGCTGCCCCCTAAAACTAGCTTCCACCTCAGAGGTTTAAGAGAACAAGTGCAGAATGCTGTGAACCCAATTTACTCACACAGTGCTGGGTACGAGAACTTTCCTCTGCTATCTCATCCTTGCTCGTGGCTCTCCTCTGAATCATGAGAACTGTCTCCCTCACCAGCCTACGAGCTCCTCGGTGAGGTCCTGGGCTTACTCATCTCTGAGTGTGCTGAGCACATACTGAATTGTTCTCACTGAGGACAAATTGTGAATGTGAATATTGAATATAAACCCTAAATAGTCAAGGTTCTCCAAAGGACAGAACCAATAGGAAAGATAGGTAGACATTACATAGGCAGTTGATAGAAATATAATAGATGCATAGGCAAATAGATGAAAGATGATAGATAGATAGATAGATAGATAGATAGATAGATAGATAGATAGAAGATAGATGATAAATCAGTAGAAGATAATCAATAGATCTGGGCGTGGTAGCACATGCCTTTAATCCCAGCACTCAGGAGGCAGAGGCAGGCGGATCTCTGTGAGTTCAAGGCCAGCCTGGTCTACATAGTGAGTTCCAGGCCAGCTGGGACTAAAGGAAAACCATGTCTCAGAAAGACAAAAAAAAAAAGATAGATGATAGATAAGATAGATAGATGATAGATAGATATATATAGATAGATATATAGATGATAGGTAGAAGATAGGTAGATAGAATATAGATAAAAAAAGAATATAGATAGATGATAGGTAGGTAGAAGATAGGTAGATGGATGGATAGATAGATAGACAGACAGATGATAGAAAGATAAGGTGTAGAAGACTGAAGAGCTCCACAATCTGCTGCTGTCTGATAGCTAGAGCTACAGGAAAGCTACTTACATAGCTCAAAGTCCTGTGAACCTGAACTGACAAGATTTCAACTCATATCTGAGAGTCTAAGGTCCAGGAGTTCCGAAGGCAGGAGAATATCAATGTCTCAGCGCAGTCAGTAGAAAGCAAAATCAACCTTCCTCTGCTTTCTGTTCTCTTCAGGTCCTCAACAGTGTGGACGCATCCCAGACACACTGGGGGAGGCACAGCTTTAGTCAGGTAGCCAGTTCAAATACTGCCTTCTTCTGGAAATATCTTCATAGACACACACTCAGAACTAATACCTAATCAGCTATCCGGACATCCTATGAACTAGTCAAACTGACACATAAAATTAGCAATCATAATTAGATACAACACACGTGGAGATAGAAAACGAAAACCACCCACACAATTATACTCAGGGATTGTTAGGGGCCTGTCACAGGCAAACAGCATGGGGTTATAAACAAAGCACAAAGTTGGCTTCAGGAATTGAATACACAACAAATCACCACAAGCTCAGAGGCTTAAGCTACATTCATGGCCTGGGTTCTCTGAGGAAGGAATCAAAGGCTAGCTGAGTCTTGCACCTACATTCTGTTAGACTGCCATGCAATGTAGTCTCCTCTGCAGTTTGGCTGAGGGGGACTCTGCTTCAATGCACACTTGTGGTCCCTTGCAGTTGCAGGACTGAAATCTCAGGTTTCTTGTTGGCTGTCAGGGAGGCCACCCGACAGCCCAGTATCTGGCAGCTTTGCTTCTTCAAAGCCAATGGGGGAGTAACAGGGACTCTGCAAGACTGGTGCCACACTTTCATGTGATACAACCTGTTAACCGCTCCATACTGCCCCTATGCTGGACTCTATCAGTAAGAAGCAAGTCATAGACCTCGCCTCGCTAAGGTGAAAGGAACCCACATAAAGAAATGATTGCAGAAGCAGGCTTGATGATGGGTGAGTACCTCAGCAGTCTTCTCACCACAGGAATTGAGGTGAACCACCTAGAGGATTTTACTGGCAAAATGGGAATATATATATATATATATATATATATATATATATATTCTAAAAAAAATATATATATATAGAGTGTGTGTGTGTCACCAAAATTATTTTGCTTTTCTTAGGTAGGAGAAAGCATAAAGGAGGGAGTGGCCAGTGAGGTTAAATAGCACTATCAGACTTTCAATTTCTTCTACCGCTGTTTATTGTTAGGATTAGGGGCCAAAGGCCACAAACTGGGATTACAACTTGAAGGTGTAGCTCAGGAGTTATTGGAATTTCTTGGGATATCTACAGAATAAATCCAAACCCTTTGTGAGGCCTTCAAGGCTCTTTGATTCACTGGCCCAGTCAAGCATTTTGTTGTTTTGGTCTGGTTTTTGTGGTTTTTGTTTTGTTTTTAATTAATTAATTTATTTATTTATGTGTATGAATGTACTATCTGCATGTAGGTTTGTGCAACCATGTCGTGCAATGCCGAGGAGGTCAGAAGAGGGTGTTGGATTCTCCTGGAACTGGAGTTCTCCTAGAATTGGAGTTACAGACGGTTCTCAGCCACCATGTGGGTGCTGGGGATCAAACCCGGGTCCTCTGCAAGAGCAGTCGGTGCTCTTAACCGCTAGGCCATCTCTCCAGCCCCCATGGTTTTTGTGTTTTAAGATAGGGTCTCACTAGGTAGCCCTGGCTGGCCTGGAACTGACTATGTAGACCAGGATAGCCTCAAATTCATAGAGATCAGTCTGCCTCTGCTTACCAAGAGTTGGGATTAAAGGCGTGCCCTACCAACACCTGGCCCAACCAGGCATTTTTTTAAAAAAAATTTTAATTAAAAAAAAATTTCCCTGTATTGGCAGAATGAATGAGCTCTGGTGGGGTGGGGGTGGGGCCCAGAGGGGAGCACGGGTCTAGTTTGATTTGTAATTTTGTACAAAATGCACAGAGCTTCAATAAAAAATTGGCTTAAAAAAACAATTCCCTCTAGGCCGAGTGTGGTGGCACATGCCTTTAATCCCAGCACTCAGGAGGCTGAGGCAGGAGGATCTCTGTGAGTTCAAGGCCAGCCTGGTCTACAAAGTGAGTTCCAGGACAGCTGGGGCTACAGGGAGACTCTGTCTCAAAAATACCACCCCCCCAAATGCTCCATCGTGGAGGCCGTTTGTCCTTTCTGGTGGTGCCTTCCTCTTTTTACATATTCTCCACCAGGAGTTACATCCTCTCTTTAGAAAATAAAACAAACAGGGGCTAGAGAGATGGGTCAGCAGTTAAGAGCACTGGCTGCTCTTCCAGAGGACTTGGGATCAATTCCCAGCACCCACATGGAATTGTACTTCCAGTTCCAGGAGATTGGACGCCCTCTTCTGGCCTCTGTGGGCTTTGCACATGCAGGCACAGCAGTCAAATAAATAAATAAATAAATAAATAAATAAATAAATAAATAAATAAAAAATAAAAAAGCAAAAGAAAACAGAAAATAAATAAAATTACTAGTGTTTTGAGTCCCAGCTCAATGCTACCTTTTCCACAAAACTCCCCTTAATATTCTTTTAAAAAAACCCAATCTTTAATTCTTATAGTCAGAGTGAACCGGTCTCTCCATTCTACTCTTATAATCTTCCAGTCTTCGTCATAGCCCCTCTTATGTATTCTACCCTTGTTTTTGAATTCTGCTTCTCCCCTGACCACCTTAAAGCAAGGTTGTTAGAAAGATATGAAATTAATTTGGCTTAAACAAGTCTATCATGCCAGCTGGCCCTGTCAAAAGACTACCAGAGCCTCCCACTGAGCTAAGACGCCCACACAACTAATGAGAGTATTTCTTTCAAAGCAGATGTCTCACCAAAACCAGGCAAAGACAGAACTAAAAAGGAGAATTATAGACCCATCTCCCTCATGAACACAGATGCCAAAATTCTAAACAGAATACTGGCAAATCGCATACAGACCCACATCAAGAAGATCATCCATCATGACCAAGTTGGATTCATACCAGAGATGCAGGGATGGTTCAACATACGAAAATCAATAAACATCATCAAACACATAAACGGAATCAAAGACAAAAACCACACCATCATTGCAATTGATGCTGAAAAAGCCTTTGACAAAATCCAGCATCCCTTCATGCTTAAAGTCCTAGAAGGAATTGGATTGGAGGGATCATTCCTCAATGTAATCAAAGCCATATACAGGAAACCCACAGCCAATATCATCCTAAATGGGGAAATGACGGAAACATTCCCTTTAAAGGTAGGAACTCGGCAAGGCTGCCCCCTATCACCACTCCTCTTCAATATAGTGCTTGAAACACTTGCTAGAGCAATAAGGCAAGAAAAGGATATTAAAGGAGTACTAATTGGAAAAGAGGAAGTCAAACTATCCCTATTTGCTGATGATATGATTGTTTACTTAAGAGATGCAAAAAACTCCACCAGAAAACTCCTAGAAACGATTAACAGCTTCAGCAAAGTGGCAGGATACAAAATTAACCTTAGAAAATCAATGGCCTTTCTTTACACCAAGAACAAGCAACTGGAGAAAGAATTCAAAGAGACCTTCCCACTCACAATAGCCTCAAAAACAATAAGATACCTAGGAACAAACCTAACCAAAGACACCAAAGACCTCTACAACAAAAATTTTAAACCCTTAAAGAAAGAAATTGAAGAAGACCTCAGAAGATGGAAAAACCTCCCATGCTCATGGATTGGGAAAATTAACATTGTAAAAATGTCCATTTTACCAAAACTCTTGTATAGATTTAATGCAATCCCAATCAAAATCCCCAAGAGTTTCTTCACAGGCTTGGAAACAAAAGTTCTTAAATTCATTTGGAGAAACAAAAGACCCCGAATAGCCAAATCAATCCTGAGTGAAAAGAGCTACACAGGAGGGATCTCTATACCAGATTTTAAACTATACTACAGGGCTATAGTCATAAAAACAGCCTGGTACTGGCACAAAAACAGACCTGTTGACCAATGGAACAAAACCGAAGATCCAAATCTGAGCACATACAATTTCAGCCATCTCATATTTGACAAGGGGGCCAAGAAACCACAATGGAGAAAAGACAGCATCTTCAGCAAGTGGTGTTGGCAAAACTGGATCACCACTTGTAGAAGAATGAAATTAAACCCCTACCCCTCACCCTGTACAAAAGTCAACTCCAGATGGATTAAAGACCTCAACGTGAAACCCCAAACTCTGAAGACATTAGAAGAAAAAGTTGGCGGCAGACTACAAGACATAGGCGTAGGAAAAGACTTCCTAAATCAGACAGCAGCTGCACAAGAATTAAGGTCGACAATTGACAAATGGGACCTCATCAAACTCAAAAGCTTCTGTACATCAAAAGAAACAATCAAGGAAGTGAAGAGAAATCCCACAGAGTGGGAGGAAACCTTCACTGCAGATACATCTGACAAAGCATTGATTTCCAGAATATATAAACTACTCAAAAAACAAAGAAAAAAGAAAACAAACGACCCGCTCAAAAGATGGAGCAAAGAACTGAACAGAGACTTCACAAGCGAGGAATTAGAGATGTCTGAGAAACACCTCAAGAACTGCTCAACATCACTAATCATTAAGGAAATGCAAATCAAAACCACTTTAAGATATCATCTTACTCCAGTAAGACTGGCTAGGATCAAGAAAACAAATGATACCAAGTGCTGGAGAGGTTGTGGGGAAAGGGGAACACTCATCCACTGCTGGTGGGAATGTAAACTCGTACAGCCACTATGGAAAGCAGTGTGGAGAACCCTTGGAAGACTTGGAATGAACTTGCCACCCGACCCAGCCATACCACTCCTGGGCATGTACCCTCAAGACTTACGCCACCACAGAGATACATGCACGGCCATGTTTATTTCAGCTCTCTTCACAATAGCAAAGAGCTGGAACCAACCTAAATGCCCCTCAACTGACGAATGGATAGAGAAAATGTGGTACATCTACACAATGGAGTTCTATGCAGCAGTAAAGAAAGACGACATCACGAGCTTTGCAGGAAAATGGCTGGAGCTAGAGGACATCATGCTGAGTGAAGTAACACAGTCCCAGAAAAACAAACGACGAATGGTATCCCTCATCTGTGGATGCTAGTGCCAATTACCCAGTTGTAAGTATTTCTTATGTAGGGCCCCCTGAGCTTCTGTACAAAGCAGTTGGACATAATGCATTTTGGAAACAACAACAACAGAAAATACTGCATCAAAGAACTGACTGAAACAGTGAACTTCTGCTCAAAACAGTCAACGTCCCCATGGAAAATATTGAGAAAGACTAAGAGATGGAAAGCATGTTTGGCAGAATGCACGAGCTCTGACGGGGTGGGGGAATGAGCGGGAACACGGGTCTAGATTTGTTAAAAATAAATAAATAAATACAATAAAAAAAAAAAAAGCAGATGTCTCTAGAAGCTCACTGCAAGTCAAGGAAAGGTTAGCTTGATCCCCACCCAATTCCTTCTCCTTTGTAGCTTCCCCCAGAGCTTTGCTCCACTCAGGAAATCTACACTCAGGAAATCTCTACAGATGGATTGAAAAGATTGGGATGTCATTCAAGAATGGTAATTGGTATGTACCAAAGGCTGGCCCCATGCTAAGAGGTCAGCCTACAGAGACGGGAAGAACACAAGAAAAGGACACGAACAACTGAAAGCCCATTTTGGAACCCAAAGCAGCCCGATTGCAAGCCCGACTCAGCTCCTTACTAGCCATTTGATGTTGGCCAAGTCACTTAACTTCTCTGACATGAGTTTTCTCTGTTAAACAGGAAATAACAACAGCTACTCCATGTGGATGACATAAGATGTATCGGTGCCTGGCACACTGCAGGAGTTCATCAAACTTTAATGGCCTGCCCCATTGCTATTCAAAGAGGTGGGAACACAGAGAATACAGAGACTATACCAGCGACAGGGGAGAGACAGCATCCGTCAGAGGACAAGCAGGGCTGGCCAGGGGACATTTGGTAGAGGGAAGAATGTGCACAAAAGCAGCATTGTTCTACACCTGCTCGGCACTTCGTTCGGCTTGCTCTTAGATGAGGCAGCTTCTAGACCCTGAAGTTAGCACAAAGATCAAAACAATCTCTTCCTTCTCTGACAGTTGACTGGCATTTTTATTTCCGTGCCAGAGTGGAGAAAGTGCCTTCTGTCTCAACCAGAAATATGAAATAATTGACTTAATGACTAAGTTAATGCTCAGGATAGAAATGCATTCTAAGAAGAATGTTAAACAAATCTTGCCCCCCCCCATGCATGGGACACATTTTGGAATATATTTTAGCTATCACTGCTGTACAAACAGTTGGGATCACCTAACATTTACATAGCCATAATTTCATGATCTTAATAACCTAGAATCCCAGAATGTTAGTACTAGAAGATCTGTCAAAGATCCAGCCTCCTCACCCCCCTCCCACTCCCCCAATGGCAAAAAGAAGACCATGGCACAGAAATGACCAATTCAAGCTGATACAATCCTTAATTTCCAACCTTGGAGTGCAGACTTCTAAGCTTCTAATTCAGTACTCTTACTTGTGAACTATAGTTACTCCTGAGAGACTGCTGTAAATTTACAGTGGGTCTTTTCAAATACTAGGGTCTGGACAGATAGATGGCTCAGTGGTTAAGAGTATTCCTTCTTACAGAAGACCAGGGTTCAAATCCTAGCACCCACATGGCAGCTAACAACTATCTGTAACTCCAGTTCCAGTTCCCACACCCTCTTCTGTCCTCCTTGAGCATTGCATGATACAGGTACACTAACATACATGTAAGCATAATACCCATACCCATAAAATAAAAATAAATAAAAGAAAAAATGTTAAAAAGATAATATATACTTCAATAATGAAGGCTCATTTGAGGAAGACTAGTTCCCTTTTGGTTTTGGTCCAACTGGTTGCTTTTTTTTAAAATACTTTTATTGATGTTTTGTGTATTTCAGACATCATTTTTCAGTTCAGTTTAGACATATTCCCCTTTCCCTTCCTCCCTCCCCACCCCAGTCCATGCATTCTGCCATACATGTCCTGCATCTTTCTTTCAGTCTTTTTAAAGTTTTTCTCTGCAAAGTCTTATTGATTTGGGCAGAATTTAACTACATCAGTCCATTCTTTGACCCAGTCCTTATTGTTGTGGTTCCCTCCCAATTGTATTGCTCCAAAATATGCCTATATAAATGTCATATATGTACCAGAATTATGTCCTCCAGGAATAAACTGTATGTTAACTCCAATATATGTTTAGGAGTTCACATTTTTCCCTTTAATTTTAAATTACTCTAAAATATGAATATATACCTTCCGCCCATATTTAATTATCATGTCTGAAAGTAAGTGGTAAGTTAATTCTAGGGCTCACTAAGAGATTCACATTATAATATCACAGTTGCTTCCAGATAGAAATATAACAATAATGTTGCTCAGCTTGCCTTTCAACTAGGGATTTGGTGCTAGCATCCACAAATGAGGGAAACCATTCCCCATTTGTTTTTATTTTTTTTGGGGGGGGGACTCTGTTACTTCACTTAGCATAATGGCTTCAAGCTCCATTGATTTACCTGCAAAGTACATGATGTCATCTTTCTTTATAGCTGCATAGAAGTCCACTGTGTACATGTACCACATTTTTGTTATCCACTCATCAGTTGAGGGGCATTTGGGATGGTTTCAGCTCTTGGCTATTGTGAAGAGAGCTGCAATAAACAGAGATGTGCATGTATCTTTGCAGTAGGATGTAGGATGAGTCTTGTGGGTATATACCCAGAAGTGGTATGGCTGGATCAGGTGGCAGGCTCATTTTGAGTCTTTTAAGGGTTCTCTACACTGCTTTCCACAGTGGTTGTACAAGTTTACATTCCCACCAGCGGTGGATAAGTGTTCCCCTTTCCCCACAACCTCTCCAGCATTTTGTTTTCTTGATCTTAGCCAGTCTTATCGGAGTGAGATGATATCTTAAGAGTGGTTTTAGGGGCTGGAAAGATAGCCTAGTGGTTAAGAGCACCGACTGCTCTTGCAGAGGACTCAGGTTCTATTCCCAGCACCCACGTGGTGGCTAAGAACCATCTGTAACTCCAATTCCAGGAGAACTCCAGTTCCAGGGGAATCTGAGACCCTCTTCTGACCTCTGCGGCATTGCATGACATGGGTGCACAGACTTACATGCAGACAGTACATTCATACACATACAAAAATAAATAAAATTGGTGCTGGGTGTGGTGGTGCATGCCTTTAATCCTAGCACTTGGGAGGCAGAGGCAGGTGGATCTTTGTGAGTTCAAGGCCAGCCTGGTCTACAGAGTGAGTTCCAGGATAGCCGGGGCTACAGGGAGACCCTGTCTTGGAAAGACCAAAAAACAAAACAAAAAAAAAGAGTGGTTTTAATTTGCATTTCCTTAATTATTAATGATGTTGAACACTTTTTTTTAATACAATTTTTTAAATTTTTTTTTAATTAATAATAATTTATTTATTTATTTTTTGTATTTTTGAGACAGGTCCTCTCTTTAGCCCCAGCTTGGGTTGGAGCTCGCTCTGTAATCAGGCTGGGCCTCTTTTAACTCACAGAGATCGGCTGCATGTAAGTCTGTGCACCCGTGTCGTGCAACGCCCGGAGGTCAGAAGAGGGTCTCGATTCCCCTGAGCTAGGAGTTCTCCTGAATTGGAGTTTCAGACGGCTCTCGCCGCCATGTGGGTGCTGGGGATCGAACCCGGGTCCTCTGTAAGAGCAGTCGGTGCTCTTAACCGCTAGGCATTCCTCCAGCCCGATGTTGAACACTTTTAAGATGTTTCTCCAGCCATCTTTATTTCCTCACTGTGAAGTCTCTGTTCAGCTCTTTTTTTTTTTTTTTTTTTTTTTTTTTTCTTTGTTTTCTTATGTTATTTTTATTAGAATATATATATATAATATATATTAATATATATATATATATATATATATATATTCTGGATGATAATGCTCTGTCAGATGTATCACTGGTGAAGATTTCCTCACACTCTGTGGGTTTTCTCTTCACTTCCTAGATTGTTTCTTTGGCTGTACAGAAGCTTTTGAGTTTGATGAGGCCCCACTTGTCAGCTGTTGACCTTATTTCCTGCACAGCTACTGTCTAATTTAGAAAGTCTTTTCCTACTCCTATATCTTATAGATTGCTACCAACTTTTTCTTCTATCACCTTCAGAGTTTCGGGTTTCACATTGAGGTCTTTGATCCACTTGGAGTTGGTTTTTGTACAGGGTGAGAGGTAGGGGTTTAATTTTGTTCTTCTACATATGGTGATCCAGTTTTGCAAGCACTATTTGCTGGAGATGCTATCTTCTTTTTTTTTTTTTTTGGCCCCTTTGTTGAATATAAGGTGGCTGAAATTGTATGAGCTCAAGTTTGGATCTTCAATTTTGTTCCACTGGTCAATGGGTCTGTTTTTGTGCCAGTACCAGTCTGTCTTTATGACTATGGCTTGAAGTAATATAGCTTGAAGTCTGGTAGAGCAGTCCCCCCTGTACTGCATTTTTTGCTCAGGGTTGCTTTAGTTATTCAGGGTCTTTTGTCTTTCCATATGAATTTAAGTATTTTTCCCCCAAGTCTGTGAAGAAATTCATGAGGATTTTAATTGGGATTGCATTGAATCTGTATATTAATTTGGGCAGAATGGGCATTTTTACTATACTAATTTTTCCAATCCATGAGCATGGGAGGTTTTTCCATCTTCTGATGTCATCTTCAATCTCCTTCTTCAGGGGTTTTTGGTGTCTTTGATTAGGTTTGTCCCTAGTATTTTTTTTTTTTCTTATGAGGCTATTGTGAGTGGGAAGGTCTCCTTATATTCCTTCTCCAGTTGCTTGTTGTTGCTGTAAAGAAAGGCTACTGATTTTTCTAGGTTTATTTTGTATCCTGCCACTTTACTGAAACTTTTAATTGTTTCTAGGAGTTTTCTGGTGTAGTTTTTAGCATCCCTCAGGTAAACTGCCATATCATCTGCAAACAGGTATAGCTTAACTTCCTCTTTTCAAATTATCTGAAATATTTCCAAATATCTGAAATCCTGGGAACCAACAAAGCTTAACCAAGAAGAGATTTGACAGTTTAAAAAGACCCATAACATTTAAGGAAACTGAAGACATAATAAAAAAAAAATCTCCCAACTAAAAAAAGCCCAGGCCCAGATGGTTTCACAGCAGAATTCTAGAAAACATTTAAAGAGGTCTTACAACCACTACTACTCAAACTATTCAAAAGGATACAAACAGAGGGAAATCTCCCAAACTCCTTCTATGAAGCCAGCATCAGTCTAATACCAAAAGCAGGCAAAGACACAACCAAAAAAGGAAACCAACTGGTTGCTTTAAAAAAAAGCCAACACTAAAATTCCCCAGGCCCTGTTGGCTTTCTATGGGCAGTTTTCTCAATTGCCTGAATGATGTGGGAAGCCCCAGTCTGAACATGACCAGCACTGTTCGCTGGTTTTGAGCCTGGGGTTATGTAAGAGTAGAGAAAGCGAGCTGAGTACCGAGCGTCCTTCACTTCCCTCTGCTCTTGGCTGTGGATTTGATGTGCTGAGCTCATTCAAGTTCCTACCTTGATTTCCCTGAGATAATGCACTTTAACCTAGAATTGTAAGCTAAAAATAAATCCCTTCTTTCATGTTGCTTTTTGTCAGGGTGTTTTTATCATAGCAACACTTGAGAACCCAAGAAATGTTTCAGAGTTTTTCATATTCTGGAATATTTGCATGGGTTTTTCTGATTGAGCATCCTTAATCCCCAAACTCCAAAAGCTTAAATGTTCCAAAATGTAAAACTTTAAAAAATATTATTTTTATTTTACATATACAAGTGTATTGTCTGCATGCGTGTTAGTGCACCTGTGTTGTACAATCTCCGTGGAGGCCAGTAGGTGTTAGATCCCCTGAAACTGGAGTTTTGGACTGTTGTTAGCTGCCATGTGGGTACTGGGAATCAAACCTAGGTCCTCTGCAAGTGCTCTTAACCTCTGAGCCATCTCCCCCACCCTGCAAAATGTAGCACTTTTTGAATCTCATGTTGGTGTTCAGAAAGTTTTGGAATTCAGATGTTCAGATGTTTAACCTATATTCTGAGTTATAGACTGAAAAAAATCAAAAAGTTCTGAGAGATTAAAGAACACACCCAATTCATCTGTGACAAACACAAAATCCGGTCTTCCTGCTGCCAGCATCTCTTTAGTACGGCCCCATCAACACGGTGCTAAAGCTTCCCTTTTAAAATCAAAATACACTGCTGAAATGCCTCTGATAGCTCTTCAGTGCCCACTCAAGGTAAGAGTCTAAACTTTTTGGCTGAACAACCAAGGCCCTTGACAATCTGGCTCTAAGCAGACTTGACATGCCCACTTTCCACGGCTCTTCCGGCACCTGAGGCTTTCCCAGGAGGATGCCTTTTCTGTCTTTGTATGCATCTGTGTTTGCTGCCTCCATGCCTTGCCTCTCTTTTTCTGCCTAAAGAAATCACAACGTTTCCTTTAAAGCTCCCTCAAATGTCACCTCCCTGGAGAAGCTTTCTCACTCTCTTGTAGCCAATGTCCTCTTCTGTGCTTTCTCTAGGATGTTGCACAGGTCCCTGTTAGAGCCTCTTAGCCTTGTCTTGGTCCTTTGAGGTCTACCGGCTTCAAGGACAGGGACCGTATCCTTTTTTCTTTGCGTCTTAGGCTCCTAGCATCTAATGGGCTCAACATTTATAGAACAGAACAGGCTTAACCCTTTTCCACAATTTGTCTTCAATTATTTGGAGACCTAAGGCCTTGCCCTACCTTGCTGTACTCTTAGCCACATTTTCTGTAGGATAAATAGTCCTAACTATCTCATCTGTCTCTCAGAATCTCACATTCAGACTCCTTGGATGCTTATTTGCTTCCAGGTGTCAATTGGCGGCCTCCCTCTTTTTACATATGGCACCTAGGACAATACTCAATGGCCCAGTCAAAGTCTAGCCAAGCAGAGCAAATTGGGAGGCCTCTAACTTGTGCTCTGGAGGAAACACTTCTAGACCATTCTCCTGTGCAGAAGCCTGTGCTTGCCTTATTTTCTTCAATAATCTGTTAAGGTAAGTATTATTTCTCCTGTTTTAAAAATAAGGACACTAGGGGCTCGGCAGTTACAAGTTTTTCCAGCAGCCATGTGGTGGCTCAGGACAGTCTGTAACTCCAGTTCCAGGGGGATCTGATTCCTTCTCTGGCTTCTTTGGGCACCAAGCATGTAGGTACATATATGCATGCAGGCAAAAGATTCATATACATAAAATAAATCTTTGAAAAATATGAGGATCCTAGCCACCTGGTAAAGCAGTATGAGAATATTAACTTAAAGTCACAAGCCCAGAGAGTCAACTGGTACCTCTGGATCTTTTTTTTTTTTTTTTTTTTTTTTTTTTTTTTTTTTTTTTTTGGTGTTTTCGAGACCGACAGAGTCTCCCTGTAGCCCCAGCTGGCCTGGAATTCACTATGTAGACCAGGCTGGCCTTGAACTCAAGAGAGATCCACCTGCCTCTGCCTGGCATTAAAGACCATTCTTAGCTGCCATGTGGGTGCTGGGAATCAAACCTGGGGTCCTCTGCAAGAGCAGTCAGTGCTCTTAACCGCTGAGCCATCTCTCCACACCCCCTTTAGATCATTTTAGCACCAACTGCTGTCAAGGTACTTTTTTTCCCCAGTTACCAGCTAGTGACAGACTTAAGGTCAACCGAGGACAGAAAGAACCAGTGTCTTTAGAGGGTGTGAAACCAGAGTGTACAGAAAAGGCATGTTGGATTAATGACCAGCTTCCCAACAATAACAGCCTTTATCTAGGAGCTTAGGCAGAGTCTGGAGTTTCTCAACCACAGAGCTTCCTGGAACTATTTTTATTTGATATTTTACAAGAGGAGAGGGAACAGGAGAAGTGTTTTAGATAAACAGTGAGGCCCGGGGCTCAGCCTGTCTCTGCAAGGCACTGATGTCATTAGAATCCACATAGCAAGGCTGTCCTTGCATTACAGGCAAGACAATAAGGAAATTGCTTCTCTGGCCTGTGGCTTGGGTGGGAAAAGGTTCCACTGTGCATCTTCACCCCTGAACTAGCCACTGAGCGAAAAGTCTGGTCCAGGTATGAGGTGCTGGGATGTGGTGAGGAACATAGAATTCTCTGGAGCATAGAGTAAGACGGAAGCCACCAGAAACACATGTTCTAGTTAACAATGATGAAAGTGTGTGCCCGGGTTACCTGGATGGCAAGTAGACAGCCATTTACCCCAGTGAAGATGCAAGAGAGGATGAGAAGATGTTCCCAGGGAAGGCACTCTAAATTCCTGAGTAGGAGTCAATCTGGTGGAGACAGATGAAAGAAGAAAAATTCTAGGTATGAGCAAAGCCTCAAATGCAGGAACAGGATGGAGATTTTTTTTTTTTTAAGTGTGGGAGGAATTACAAGTAGCTGAAGGTTGAAAGTTCACAAGGCTGGGAAGCAAACAGACTTAAGTGCCTCGTGTGTTAGGCACAGAGGAGGTGAACTCTTTACACACTTTATTTCAGATCATTAACTCCCCATGTGACCTTACTGCACCTCTTTGGGCCTGCTTGGTCAAATGAGAACTAGTGATTTTTTTTTTTTTTTAGTCTTTTCGAGACAGGGTCTCCCTGTAGCCGCAGCTGGCCTGGAACTCACTCTGTAGACCAGGCTGGCCTTGAACTCACAAAGATCCACCTGCCTCTGTATCCCAAGTGCTAGGATTAAAGGTGTGCGCCACCACGCCCTGCTGAGAACTAGTGAACTCAAAGGCCCCATTTAATCTATGATATCCATGAGTGAAGGTATTTAAATCTATGCTGTCTCCACCAGCTCTGCAGGTTTACTAGTAAGTGGCACTCACTGAGCTTCTTGGTGGTCCTGTACCCAGAGGTTCCAGGCAGAGCACTCAAGAGGATTTTATTCAACTTAAAAGTATTGACCAAGGGGCTGGAGAGATGGCCTAGCGGTTAAGAGCGCCGACCGCTCTTGCAGAGGACCCGGGTTCGATCCCCAGCACCCACATGGCGGCCGAGAACCGTCTGAAACTCCAATTCCAGGAGAACTCCAGTTCCAGGGGAATCCGAGACCCTCTTCTGACCTCCGCGGCATTGGCACGACATGGGTGCACAAACTTGCATGCAGACAGTACATTCATACACATACAGAAATAAATAAAATTAATTAAAAAAAAAGTATTGACCAAGTAGATAACATGCAAGATTTGGAAAACATATAAAATATCATGGCATTTTGACTTTGTACTTCTAACTGTTTAAAAACAAAACAAAACAAAACCATCGTAATGGCCCTATAAAGAATATTAGAGCCACATTTTAGTCAAAAGTTACCAGGTTGTAGGGGCTGAAGAGATAGCTCAGGGGTAAAGAACACTTGCTGTTCTTCCAGAGGATCCAGCTGTGATTCCCAATACCCACATGGTGGCTAACAGTGGTTATCTCCAGTTCCAGGGGATCTGACACTCTCTTCTGACCTCCTTGAGTATTGCACAACACAGGTGCACTTACACACATGCAGGCAAAACACTCATACACATAAAATAAAAATACTTTAAAATTTTACCAGGTTGTAATGTGCATTATTCCTAGTTTACAGATGATCACAGAAAGAGACTAGAGGCCCAGAGAGATCTTAATAGGGTGCCTTTCCTGGTCATGTGGCGTGTGGAGTCGGGACTAATGTATTCATCACTTTATTGCACCTACCAGTCCATACATATCTCAGTAGCCTATGAAGGGACTGGCAGTTCAGAGTTCCTAGTGAATCAGAACAGAAAGTATCCAATCCTTCTTCAGCTCCCAAATTTAGAGCACAGATGAAAAGTTCATAACATCCATTTAATGATCTCAAAGAATCTTGAAGGAGAAAAGGTCACTAAAGTATCCAGAAGGAGGATACAAAATTAGGTGTCCTTGCTGTCCCTCTCCCCTTCTGCTTTCTTTGAGCATCAGAAGCCATACTTTCCATTTCCCCAACCAACTCTCCTCTTGGGTCATCAACAACACAATAAAAGTAAAATACTATTCTCTCAATTGGCAACGACACAATAATCACTCCTGTTCAATGTCCCTTTTAGAAGGCTCTGCCAGGTTCCTTAATGTAATACATAAGACAGCAGATCCCTTCTTTGAAAAATCTGCATCTTGATTAACTTGACTGTTTTCATCCTTGCCATTCCCTCTGTATTCTTTTTATTTTTATTTTGTGCATATAAGTATAATGCCTGCATGAGAGTTGGTACACCCGTGTTGTGCAATGGCTGAGGAGAATAGAAGAGGGATTTGGATCCCCTGGAACTGGAGTTATGGACAGCTGTTAGCCACCATGTGGGTGCTTGGATTCAAACCCAGGTCTTCTGTAAGAATAGCCAGTGCTCTTACTGGTTGAGTCATCTTTCTAGCGCCGCCCCCCCCCCCAATTCTTGGCATCCTTCTTATGACCTCAAGGGTCCCAGCTATCACTCTCCAGATGCCTCTTGGCTTTTAAACCTCATTCATCTCCTTTTCAAACAAAAAAAAAAATCTAAGCACTAAACAGTTAATGACATCTATGATGGCTGTATCCTGGGATACTAAGTGGAATACAAATGAAACTTGTTATGTTCAAGGAAACCAGCCTAACTTAAAATACTACAATGTGACATGTTTCATGCAAGGATATTTTCTAAGAGGGAACAATGAACTCATTTCTGAGAGGAGTCAGCAATGTTTTGAGCTAGATCTGAAAGGGAAGCAGAGACACTATGTACTTTCATTTATTTACTTTTCAGCAAGCATAGTCTGTCTCCTTGCCAAGCCTTGTCTGAGTGTTGGAACTACAGGTGTGAGGATCTGGGTCTTAAGAAGACTTTAGCCTAGAAAAATAGAGTTTGCAAATGTAGCTCCAAATGGCCACCGAATGCATGTTATGTCACCTCAAGGGTCACACTACCAAGGAAGTTCACAGAGAAATGTTCATTTTTCAGTAGCTGCATACTGAGGTTCTAAGGCAGCCCCAGATTCTCAGCACCCTTGAACCACCTCCTGCAGAATCCCTGGGACTTTGGTTAGGGTCTGTGATGTGACACATTTGACATTAAATGGGGGAGGCTAAGTACTGGGATAGGGAGGCTGGCCTACTTATGGTCCTTTAAAAGGTTAGTGCCCTCTGACTGGCTGAAGAAGGGAAATCAGAGAGTCAAAGGATAAGAGGACTTCACTGTACGAGAGGCTCTCTGTTGATGAGCTTCGGGACCTCATGGTAAGGCCCTGAAAGTGGTCCTCAGTTAACAGTGAGCAAGAGGTTGAGAACCTTAGTCCTATAACCACAGAGAAAGGGATTCTGACAAAGGTACTCACAGCAGACACTGCCCTCACTGAGACTCCAGATGCCTTGATTTCAGCTTAAGGCATGGTGATCAGAGAACCCAGTCACCCTGGGGCACAGTTTGGAACCTCTAGAACTGAGAAATGGCCAGCAGGCATTTTTTAAGCTGTGAAGTATGGGCAACTGGTCATGCAGCAACACTTGGAACACTGCTCTGAGCTATGAATACATTTGCTTACACAACTCTGAACACCTGGATTCAGGATGTATCTAATAATCCCTGTAACCTAGGTCCTGGATGCTGGCTGAAATTCCACCGAATGAAAGAGTATGTGAGACACTGGGATGCAGGTCAGGATTCAGACAGTGTCTACTCTGCTTTCCCAAAAGTGTGTGTGTGTGTGGGGGGGTACCTGAACTTACACAGAAGGATCACTGATCAGCTTCATCTGCTCTGAGTGTGGATTGGACAGTCTTCCTCCAAAGCTCACAGAGGCATGCTCATCAGAACACCCCTTGTGACATGATTGCTATGTTCTTAGACTGTTTCCAATTACAACCCCTATTTACCTAAGTTTTATGCAACCCCGGGTATATAGGTATATAAATTAGGTATACAAATCAAATGTTTACATCATAATTTTATTTTAGGGGCTGGAGAGATGGCTCAGTGGTTAAGAGCACTGACTGTTCTTGCAGAGGACATGGGTTCAATTCCTAGTACCTACATGGTGGATAAGAACTGTCTTTAGTACCAGGCATGGTGGTGCACACTCTTTTTTTAAATTTTTTTTAAATGATTGGAAGCAATTTTATTTATTTATTTATTTATTTATTTATTTATTTATTTATTTATGGTCTTTTCAAGACAGGGTCTCCCTGTGGCCCCAGCTGTCCTGGAACTCGCTCTGGAGATCAGGCTGGCCTTGAACTCACAAAGATCTGCCTGCCTCTGCCTCCCAAGTGCTAGGATTAAAGGCATACACCATCATGCCCACCCTACTTATTTATTTTTATGTACATGAATGTACTGTCTGCCTGTTGATTTGTGAACCCGTGTCGTGCAATGCCACAAAGGTCAGAAGAGGGTGTCCGATTCCCCTGGAACTGGAGTTAAAGATGGTTCTCAGCTGCCATGTGGGTGCTGGGAATTGAACCCAGGTCCTCTGCAAGAGCAGTCAGTGCTCTTAACCACTGAGCCATCTCTCCAGCCCGTTTGACTTTTTTAATAGCCAGTGTTGAGAGCAGTGCTTCACAAAAATGTCAGCCATATTTAGGATATTTTCAGAGGTTCTTAGGACTTTTGTCCTAATTCTAAGCCCAAACTGACTTAACATTTTTTATGAAACTTGAGTAACTCAAACAGCAATTTGTTTTTGTTTTTGGAGCTAGAATAGCCCAGGCTGGCCTTGAACTTGCTAGGTAGCTGAGGCTGATTGCGAACTTCTGCTTCTCCTGCCTCCATTACTCAAGTGCTGAGATAATGAGCATGCACGACCATGTCCGACTTTCAAATAGGAAAATTTTAAGTCAAACATTCTAACACAATGCAATAAATACAAATCCAAAAATATATTAATATGATACATGTTGAGTAATGATGGTAGGAAAATATTATAGTCTTTGTTTTCTTTAACAAAACCTTTTTGTTTGTTTGGTCTTTTTGAGATAGAGTTTCCCTATAGCCCTAGCTGACCTGGAACTTACTATGTAGAAGTCAGCCTGGTCTATATAGTGAATTCCAGGCCAGCTACAACTACAGGGAGACCTTCATCTCAAAAACAATGAACCAACAAAAAAACCACCACTACCACCACCACCACCACCACCACCATCACTACCACCACCACCACTACCACCACCAATAACAACAACAGGCTGCTGAACCATGGTTCAGCAGGAAAAAGCACTTGCTACAAAGCCTGATGACCTGAGTTCAATCTCTGGAAGCCATGCAAAGAGTTGGATGGAGTAACCACACTCCTTCTAAGATAAGTGCAACACAGTTCTACTAAGGGAAAGGAGAAGGAGCAGCTGCCTGCTAACCTTTCAGGCTAGTGGTGGGTTACCTTTCTCTAGCCCACCCAACAGCACCCAACCTTCACCAGACAGGGAACTGTCGATTCCTCTGCCGGACCTTTCAGACTGACACTTGATCAGCAATCCTCAGTCATTCCTGCAGGCACAACACACTCACCAGTCATGGAGCTGCTGGCTCTGATGCTGGACTTCACAGGTTGGCACTGGATAGGTTCTTTCCAGCCACTGCTAGCACTCAACACTCAAACACAACCCTGATGCGCTTAAACTTACACACGTGTGGAATTACGAAACCCTGGTTCCTTGTCAGACGGTAATGAAGATCCAATTTATTGTAGGCAATACATCCTTTATATAGCCAATATGATGTCACTTCTCACAACCAATCCCAGACCTCTGCATCACAGCCCCCTGTATACATTACTTGCTATTGTCTCTCCCACCCCACCCCCGCCATGATGTGCTGGGTCACAGGTTGGGTCAGAAGTTGAGTCATGAGTTGTTGTTTTCCTCTCTGTATCACCTCGAGTGGATGGAACTGGTAAATGAAAACCCAAAAGGAGCCAGGGGCTCCCCCCAAAAAACAAACAAACAAACAAACAACTGAGGACCAGATCCTCAACTGACCTTGAAAAAACAAAAACCTTGGTTAATCTGGGCTAACAGTTTCCCCTTAAGCGTTCAAAAGGAAAGTATAACCAGAATAATTTGTAAGGCCTGAGAAATTGTACTTCAGGTATAAAACTTGAGATCTTAGTAAAAAAATAAAAAGAGCACAGTTGTTTTGCCTGTCTTACTGGCAAGTGCAGCTACCTGGAGGCTGCCACTGCTTTTGCCATCCTTCAAAGACATGAGACCCAGCTTTTCAACCTTCCAATATGGACTGAAGACTCATGTCTCTCCAAGAATCCTCCAAACCTTCAGTGCCAGATGGGGACTGCGGAGACATACAGCTTGTGGATTGAGCTACTACTGGGGTTTCAGCCTCTTCAGAGTATTGATTGCCATTGTTGGACTATCCAGGCTGTATCATGGAGACCAGTACAGGAGGCTCAAGACAGGACGCGGTGCTTACTGGACCTTATTTGGTGACCATGGGAAGGGAAAACCCCAATGTGGAGCACAAGGGCAGGACTGATGGTTATTTGGGCTTGCCAAGGAGGAGCCTTCAAACGTGACATCTTTCAGCCTAATTAAAAAAAAAAAAAAAAACAAAGAAATCATAAACTGAAGATGCTAAAAGATGTGGCATGTATAGATGCATATTTTGGAGTGATGCGGATTGGAAGGAACAACAAGAACAAGACTGGGTCAAAGAACTGACTGAAACGATGAACTTCAACTCAAAACAGTAAACTTCTGCTTTGAAAATTTTAAAAGAGACTGAGAAAAAGATGAAAAAAAAACATGTTTGGCAGAATGCATGAGCTCTGATGGGGTGGGGAGGAAGGAACAGGGGTCTAGACTTGGTGGGAAATTTTATATGAAATGCACAAAGCTTCAATAAAAATTGGCTTTAAAAAAATAAAAGGAAAAAAAGCGCATTTACTAAGTATCTACCAGGTATTGTTGTAGACAGTGATCACTCTTTTAAGAAACTTACTGTTTAAGTAGGCAAAATAAAGCACCTTACCCAGTCATGAAACAAAGACTACTGAATGCCCTAAAAGGGAATTGTATGGCCTGCCCTGAGAGCTAATAGGAAACGGGAAACCTCATTTTGTATTAACAGTGGTTGAGAAAAGGGGCTCTGAACAGAACTTCTTGGGTTTCTTTGTGGGTTCACTGTTTACTGGCCGTGACCCAAGACAATTCGTTTATGTTGTGCCCCAATTTTCTTATCTGTAAAACAGATCATAACACCAATTACCTCATATGTAAAAGTAAAATGTCCTGTGAATTAGTTAAGATAAGAAAACACAGCTTGAAGAGTACCCAGCTCATAGTCAGCACTGGATGCATGTTTTGATTATTCAAGATCATGGAAGGGTGCAGGAGACAGGAGCAAATCAGAGTTTTAAAAGGTATGGAGGATTCACACACATAGAAATGGAAAGAACAGCCTTCTAGGAAGACAGAACAGTAAGGGGAAAGCCTAGAGAAGCTGAAAGGAAGGAGAAAAATGAAAGGGAAGGAGACGACAGCGAGACACAATTTAGAAAGGAAGGCTGTGGCCAGACCACGGAGAAATCCTGAACACCAGGCTGAGAGGTTTGGGTTGTGTCCCATAGCTAATGAGGCCTTATTAAGTTTTATGAACTGGGAGATACAATGTTGCCAGGATCTGCCATCTGTGGGAAGCAAGTTGGAGAGAAGATGTTCTGGAGTTAGGTTACAGCTCCTCTAGTCAATTTATTGGACCTGGATGAGGATAGGAAGTCATTTTAAAACCACTATTATGGTTTGAGTCTTAAATGTCTCCAAAAAGCTAATGTGTTGAAGGCCTGGTCTTCAGTTTATTAATGCTCAGAGGTGGAGCCTTTGGGAGGTGATTAGCTTATGAGGAATCTAATCTCATGAATGGATAAATCCACTGATGGATTCATAGCTTAATGTGTTTGGGGAGGAGGGCTTTGCTATAAAAACAAACACTCTCATTGCTTCCTTACCATAAAGGCATAAAAGCAAGTAGGCATGGGTTGGAGAAATTGCTCAGCAGGTATTGCTGTGTAAGCACAAGGACCTGAGTTCTTATCCTCCGGACTCAGGTAAAAGCTTGGCACAGCAGCATGCAGCTATAACCTCAGCACTTGGGCGGTAAAGTGGGGCTCACTGGCCAGCCAGCTTAGCCAACCAATGAGCTCCACATTCAATAAATAAGGCGGAGAGCAATACAGGAAGACATGAGCTGTCTACTTCTGGCCTCTGCGTGTGCACTTACAGGCACATGCACAGTCGGGTGAAGTGATGATGCACGGGAACCTGGGAAATGGAACACCAAAATAACCCTCTGATCCTTTTCTCTCAGGCATTTTGTCACAGTGACAAAAAGCTAACACAACTGCCGTAGCTTTCCACCTGTGACAGGGGGTTTGGTAGTGCCATTCCTGAAATGGTGAACAAAGACAGGGAACATTTAGGGAAGTCACAACTTACATCTTAACCTGTGAAAGTGGAGAGCTCCATACAGAATTGAATAATCAGAAGCAGAACCCAGACAAGCAAGTCTGGGCAGAGGGCTGATGATACAAGCTAAATGCTTTGAGTTAATTCCATCCATGACTTGAGAGACAGGCATATGATCATCCCTATTCGAAAGAGCTCTTTATTGTTTTCTTTTTGAGACAGGGTCTCACTATGTAGCCAAGGCTGGATTTGAGCTGGTGACCTACTTCTGGCTCCCCAAGTGTTGGGAGTGCCACCACATTTAAAGAAAAGAGGAACAAGCTGGGCATGGTGGCACATGCCTTTAATCCTAGCACTCGGGAGGCAGAGGCAGGCGGACCTTTGTGAGTTCAAGGCCAGCCTGGTCTACAGAGTGAGTTCCAGGTCAGCTGGGGCTACAGGGAGACCATGTCTCAAAAAGACAAGAAAATCTCCTATGAAATAAATGGCTCAGTCAACATCAATCATTAGGTAAAATAACTTGAGAAACAAAACACAACAGGTTGCCAAAGTTAACTGTAAAGCGTAACTTTAAACTTTTTATTTTTATTTTATGTTGTACTGCCTACATGTACATTAAGTGCACCCGTGCTGTACAATGCCCTCAGAGGACAAAAGAGGATATCAGATCCCCTGGAAGGATTAAAGACAGGTGTTAACCACCATGTGGGTACTGGGATTCGAAATGGACCCAAATAAAAAAAGGAAGAGGCCAGACATGGGGGCACATCCCTCTAATCCTAGCACTTGATAGAAGAAGGTAGATCTCTGTGAGCTCTCTAAGCCACCCTGGTCTTCGTAGTAAGTTGCAGGCCAGCTAGAGTTCCACAGCAAGATAATGAAAAAAAGGGGTGGGGAGGTGCTGCTGGAGGAATGGCTAAACAGTCAAGGGTGTTCATTCAGCTTTTCTACCAGAACACTGGAGTTTGGTTTCAAGCATCAATGCTGGCTCACAATTACTTGTTTCTTCAAAATCAGAGGATTCAAGACTATCTTCTGATCTCTGCAGGAACCTTCATGCACATGTGAATAAACAAATACATAAATAAAAACTTCAAATCTCGGGACTAGAGAGATGGCTCAGTGGTCAAGAGCACTAGCTGCTCTTGCAGAGAACTCAGGTTTGTTCCGAGCAGCCACATGGTGGTGAAAGCATCCCTAACTCCAGTTCCTGGGAATTCAAAGCCCTCTTCTGACCTCTACAGGCATTACATGAAACATGCAGGCAAAACATTCACACACATAAAAACAACAAAACTAATTAAAAAAAAATGTTTTAATCAAATCTTGGGGCTGGAGAGACGGCCCAGCAGTTAAGAAAGAACACTGGCTGTTCCTGCAAAAGACCTGGGTTCAGTTCCCAGCAACCACACAACTAACAACTCTGGCTCCAAGGATCTGACCCCTCTCCTGGCCTCCACAGGCATTGCACACACTCAAATGCATACATACAGGGAAGACGTTCCTATGCATAAAATAAAAACAAAAAAAATAATAAAAAATCTTTTGAAAGACGAAAAAAATTATTTAAAAAATACTGGAAAGAAGCAGAGCATGGTGGTGAATGCCTTTAATCCCAGCACTCAGGAGGCAGAGGCAGGCAGGGATCTCTGTGAGTTCAAGCCCAGCCTGGTCTACAAAGGGAGTTCCAGAACAGCTGGAGCTACATGGAGACCCNGAGTTGTGCAATGCCGCGGAGGTCAGAAGAGGGTGTCGGATTCCCTTGGAACTGGAGTTCTCCTGGAATTGGAGTTACAGACGGTTCTTAGCCGCCATGTGGGTGCTGGGGATCGAACCCGGGTCCTCTGCAAGAGCAGTCGGCGCTCTTAACCGCTAGGCTATCTCTCCAGCCCTGCTCAGGTTTTGACACAGCTGTTTGCTGATTCATTTGAAGAGCCCTGGGAGTACAGGAAGGATATCCTGAGCTGTGCAGCCTTGGGGAGATTCCCTGCCAGGGGTTTCCTGACCTCTGCGTTCCCCCTGACTTGCCTCCCTGACTTGTCTGCTTCTCAAAAAGAGGTAGCGGAGGAGAGGTCACAGTGTACTGGCGTCAAGCAGCAGAAGTGACCACAGCATGCAGAGGAGATTCCCCCTCCATGGGGTAGAGAAGAAACAAAGATCTAAAGAGACCTGGCCCTGAGCCCTGTCATGTGGCAAGGTAAGACCAAATTAAGATCAGAGGCACCTGGATGTCTGCTCTGCAGCCCCTCAGCCCTGTACTTTCATGTTTCTGCTCCTTGGCCTCGAATGCTTGCCTGTGCCCCCAACTCATCCCTAGGGCCTACCTGGGGCTCTCTCTGAAATGCAAATCTGATAAAGTCATTCCCCTACTTAAAACTTTCCAATAGCTTCTCCTTGCTTAGAGCAGGTATTTATGAACCTTGTGATGGCAAGAGTCCTCTTCACTTAAAATATGGAGGGCTTTGACGACCTAATGAGCACTTTGTCACTTCTAACGATGTTTACTATATGCAATTAAAACCGGGGAATTAAAAAAAAAATGTATCCATTAAAAGTTACAAAACAACCCTGTCCCGATTACATATACACATCTCAATTGAAAACGAACCATTTTTTTTTTTTTTGTAAAACAGAACAAAACAAACAAAATGAATGCGAATTGAGTTTTACATTTGTGTGAATCTGTTCTCAACACCTGTCTTAAGTGAAGACAGCTGGATTTTAAAATTTGTTTCTGCATTTAATCGGCAGTGATATCATATGTTCTATGGAAAACCTCACTGTACATTAGAGGGAGAATAAGTGGGGAAACAGTCATGTTTGGCATTATTAGGAAAAAGACATTTGAATTCACGGACCCTGAAAGGATGCCAGGGAAACCGGGAGTCCCAAGACCATACATACTCATGGATTTAAAAGCTTAATTCCGCTGGGCATGGTGGCGCATGCCTTTAAACCCCGCCCTTAGGAGGCAGAGGCAGGCACATCTCTGCCAATTCAAGGGCCAGCCTGGTCTACATAGTGCGTTCCAGGGTAGCTGGGGCTATAGGGAGACTGTGTCTCAACAAAACAAAACCTCGAAGTTCTAAGCGACATGCGAAGGAACTCCCAAGTCTGGCTTCCCTTCTCCAACTTTAGCATCGCCACCATATTCCCTACACGTCCCATACTACCGCCCGCCCGCCGTTGATGGGCCAGCCATCAACCCCGCAGTCACCCCACAGACATGCCTGAGATGGCCTTCCTTACAGACTTGAGTCCGGCCCCTGGGAGGACTTGAAGCCCTCCTAACAACCGAGTACTCCTGCAGGCAGTGTGCTCTTAAGTCGGTTGACTGGACTGACGTGAACTGCACCTGCGTGACCTTGGACCAGAAGCTTCACCTCCCACGACTTGAGTGTCCTCACTGCAAAAAGTGTGTCCGGAAAAACAACGGTGTGGCAAAACCAAGCAGACACTGGAAGCGTGACCCGTGCAGTGAGAGCACGGTGCCTGGCACAGTGGGGTTCCAGGCCGACTCGCAGGGAAGGACTGGAAGAGGAAGCCTTGCACGCGCTCCTCGCACGCAGGAGCCCGGGAGGGAAGGTGCGAAGGAACTCTCCCAAGGCTGGGCGGGGGCTGAGGACTGGCTGCCTGGGGTGGCGGGATTCGAACCTGAGTCCTCAGAGGACATCGTTTACCCCACAGTGACCCCGGGCGCCTAGGGCCGACAGGCGCGCCGCAGGAGGCGAACGCGGGGTCCCTTCTTCCTTCCCGCCGGGCCGCGCGCGTGCCCATCGGCCGCGGGGCGCGCCATCTCGCGGCGGGAGACACGGGCGGGCGGGGCCGGGCCGCTCCCGCTCCCGCCCCTCCCTCGCCCGCCGCTGCCGCCGCCGCCGCCGCCGCCGCCTGGGGGGAGCCCCCCGCCGCCGCCGCCGCCGCCACCACCGCTTCCACCGCCGCCACCGCCGCTGCTCTCCTGAGCCGCCGCCCGCCCCTGCCGGCGTCCTCGCTCGCTCCCTGCGCAGCGGAAACATGGCGGCTGCGAGGCAGTGAACCGCCCGCGCCCCGCGCCGCCGTCGCCCGCAGGTAAGCGCCTCACCGCCGGTGCCCGAGCCCGCGCCCTGAGCGGCCGCCAGCGGCGACAGGCCCGAGCGACGCCCCTTCCGGAGGCCCGCGGTCCTCCCGCGGCCGTGTCGGCCGGCCCTTGTCCGGGCGGCCTGCGCGCGTCTGCTCGGGCCCAGTGTCCGGCCGCCGGCCTGACGCACGCCGAGGTCGGCCGGGGGCGCGGCGCGCGAGCCCGAGCACACGCAGCTCCGAGGGAGGGCGGCCGGCGCGGCGCCAGGTCCAGGCCGGGGGCAGCTTGGCCCAGCGCTGGGGATGGGGTCAGGTCAGCCAGGCCGCCCCGACGCGACCCGCGACGGGATCGCCGGGGCCTGGCGACGCAGGAGCGCGGGTGCAGGGCGCTCGGGGCTCGGAGTTCGGAGCTGTCAGCCGCGGTCCCGGGGCTGGAACCCTCACGTGTGCTGCTTGCCCCTGCCCGGAGCCTTGCCAGCCGCCGCGGAGAGCAGGTTCCCCAGCCTCAGCCGGGGGCGGGAGCGGCCAGCACCCAGCCGAGCGGACAGCCGGGTGGGACAGTCCGCCTGGGAAAGGGCTTCCCAAGCAGATGGGTGAACCCCCAGAATATCCCATCCTGGAACGTGGAGGAAACGGAGAGTAGTCCAGGCTCCCGAGAAACTCTCAGACTATGCAGAATGAAGTATCTTTAATCATCGCAAATAATAAAACCCGAATAATTTGGCAAACCTAATTGGACAGCTCTAACAGAAACGGGAAACTATTATCTTCCCAGGGAAAGCCATTCTGCTTCTGGACAGATTTGGTTATTGGTAGAAAGGAACAGCTGCCTCCCATCTTTTCTACTTAGTTCCCCTTATGGACAGCTGTTGAGAGACGGGAAGATAGCAGTCAGGTCCGGAGCCCCGGCTTCGACTTCTCCAGTTCTTTGCGTCTTTTGTCGTCCTTTGTGGTCTCAGATCCTCTCAGATCCGCTTTTTCGATGAGCCCTAATTTGCCCGTTATCTCCATCTTAGAATACTGTTGTGAGCAAGGACATCAAACTTTATAGTTTCTGCAGGAAATTCTTTGACTTTCAAGGACTGTCTTCATTAAATAAAAAGTACTCTCCCTCACTTTTTTTTTTTTTTTTTTTTTTTGTCTTTTCGAGACAGGGTCTCCCTGTAGCCCCAGCTGTCCCGACTCGCTCTGTAGAGCAGGCTGGCCTTGTACTCACAAAGATCCGCCTGCCTCTGCCTCCGGCGTGCTAGGATTAAAGGCGTGCGCCACCACGCCCTCCCGGCTCTCCCTCACTTCTGTGCTGTTTTGAACTTCTTAGAGGTCTAAGCAGAGATCAGCCTGTTTCGTGGTTTTTCTTTTCTAAAAATGGCTGTGGACGCTTTATCAAGAGACCTGATGTCTATCAAAAGGTTTTAAAGTGTAGCAATGGCACGCAAATAAAAGAGATTATTTTTTGCTCTAAGAAGGACTCAGAACTAGTTTGGTGCCAAACTGCAATTTAATATTTGGTTGGAGAGGGAAATGCTTTATTACACTGAACTCTATGCTCTTTTCTGAATGCCAACACAAGGCCCCAAATTACTGTGAAAAACAACACTTTTCGTTGCTCATTTATGAGCGTTTTTACTTGTATTTTTCTTTTTATCACTTGCCTCAATGGTAGGCAGGGTTGCATATTAAAAAGGGATCTTTTTTATCAGCTTCTTAAACCCCTGCCCAAGCATCCCTGTAGATGAGTAATTTCTTAAGCCAGATAGAGATGTGATGGTCTTGTAGATAAAATTCTAAGTTCTTATGGCTAGGACCTTTTTCAAGTTCTAAGCAAAGCTTCACTGTTTTAATAACTTAGGCAAGCAAATACCAGTCAGAACGAGTTCTTTATCTTTGTTCTTATCTTTGTTTTTTTTTGAATTGGTCAGTGGTTTTGAAATTTGTAGCCCATATGTCAATTTTTTCAAATTTCTGGAATGTTCGTGCAAATACTGTTTCACTTTTACATAAATTGAGTAAAAGTTTGTGTAGCATCATTCTGTGCAGAAGTGAACAGATTCAGATGTCTCTGAACATTTCGGGGTAGGAAATTCAAAACTGATAAAAGTACTGGTATGAACATCCAAAGAAGATTTAAATTTAGAATGTTCTAGTCTTTACACTTACATGCTACCATGTGTCAGGCACTGTGCTATGCACTAATGCTAAACTGGCTACACAAGGATGAGGCGTTTCTAATCACTGTGGAGCTGAGGGATGTGGTGCTTAAACAGGTTGTCTCATAAAGGTAAGTACTACTCATGTAATACTCTGGTTGCCTGAAAGTGAGACCTTGAACCAGACAGGAGAAGGCTTTAGGAAGAGAGGAACCCAGACTCACTCCGTAAGGAGGCTCAGAAGAGAACGCTTTAAACAGAGCCAGAAGCTGAGGTAAATAAACGGTGTGAGAAAAGGAATGGCTCACCTAAGACCCGCAGCAGTCTATGACTGCTGATAATACAACAGTAAAAGTAAAATTGGTAAATTATGAGGCTTCAGCTAGGCAAAGCTGTATTGTAGTGACCTGACCTATGTAAATATTTTGAGATTAACTCAATAGTCTTTAGTCTTTGAAAGGCTTGTTTAGGAAACATAGACATGGTTGAAGTAGCATTTGAATGGGTCCTAGGGATGAAGGGAGACATTTGAGCAAACCTGTGATGTGTTCAGCTGGTTGTACAGATGGAAGGATGGTGGGTGGAGTGTAGCACTCTGGCTTTGGCTTGGATGGCTTGGATGGACTATTTATGTTAACTCAAACAGAAAGCTGTGGAAGGTAAGTTGTTTGGAATTTGAAGGTTTGGCAAGCTCTTGAGCTCGACCAGAGGGCAAATATAGAGGAAATAATACAGAGGAAAAGAGGTCGTGGTCAGAAAGTGAAATATTAATTTATGGATGTGGAGCTGTTAAAGTAACGACTAGGTCTGTATGCGGGGGTGACTGAAATACAACGGAGGCGAAGGTTAGTGAATCAGAGTATGATAAGAGGCTGTGAGGCTCATATATATTGAATACGTCATCTGTGTGCATGGTGAAGTGATTTAGGGTAATGGGATATAGGAAAAGAGAGGAAGAGTGTAACCCAGGTGCAGTAAAAATAGAGGAGTAATTGAGGCAGCGAGATAGAAGATGGTCTAGCCAGATGGCACAAACCTCCAAGGAGGACCTTTAAACACAAGGGTGGAAGAGTAATGGTTTAGACATACTTCAGAGCAGAGCTCTGATCTTCATCTTTATTCAGGACTCAGCATCAATTATTCTATTTGCACTGGAGAATTTGTTTTGAGTTTTGAAAAGTAAGAGGGCAAATACCCTGTATTGAATCCTTTCTACAAATATGTAATGACAGAAGGATTTTCCTCTGATGATTGATAGGTGAATAGAAAAAATCAGATTAAGCAGTGAGACAAATTCTTAGTTTCTGGGCACAGCCTAGTTGAAAGAGCCTAGGCTTCGGATTTAGGAAGGCCAAGATTCAAATTTAGGCTCTCTTACATCCTAGCCTCGTGACTGTGATTGTTTAGCCTCAGTCATAACAAATTTCTGTTTCATAGGATGTCACAAAGCTTATAAGAAAAAAATACAGTCACTAGAAAAGCAATTGGCTTTTCACAGATGCAACAGAAATTTTAGTTCTCTTATACCTACTTTTAGTGGGTTTATGCTCTGCTTGCAAAAATGAAGCTTTTTCATGCTTACCTAAATTATTAGAGTAGTATAGTAGTTCAGAGAGAGCAATCATTTTCAACATTTGGAACAAGTTTAGGCTTCACATTCAAGATAAATTTTCTTTGGACCCTGGAGATCAGTTTTCAGTAGATTAAATAATAATTTAGGCCTAGATCCAAATTATGTCAAGTATAAAATATGTTTGTATAAAATTAACAGCTGCCACTAGTTTGAGTATTGTATTTGTGTACATCAGTAATGGGATGTGTGGCCAGAGAGATGGGGTTGGACTATTGTGTGAAAGACTTGAAACTGTGACGTTTGGAGTTGGCCCTAGATCTACTATGGAGCAATAGGTTGTGCATTCTCTGACACATCTTGGTTTACTATGCATACAGTTTATAGACATTCATTCAGAAGTTGAAATTTTTATAGTAAATAAGAAAATTCCACATCTTAGAATAAGTCTTCATATAGGCCAATTCCTGATTTGAAAAGTGACTACTATGATTTGTTTTGAAGCTGTAGTCTAACCCTTGCAGGGTTTTGTAGATAGGTTCAGCAGACTAAAGAAATATAAAATCACACCAGTAGAAAGTGACTAATATTCTGATTTCAAACTCTGTATTCTATTTTGTTGGTAGAAAATGCCTTCCTATCATATACTGATTTAGCATTTAAAAAGAGCCTGGGTATCTCAGTAATGCTAAAAATCAACTATAGGCAGGCCACTATGACCCTCACACTCAGCTTCTTTTATAAAATGAGGGAAGATATAGCTGTAAGATTTAACTTGCCATGTGTAAAGGTCTTGGCAGACACTAGGCATTGAAATGTTGGGTCTTTCCCTCTTTCCCCATCTGTAACTGAGGCCTTGGTCAAAACTTTAGCACTAACTCTAGTTCTCAAGGATCTTCTGGAACTAATTATGTTGATAATCTTATGGTTAGATGAACCCAGCACATCTTTGTCTTGGTCCCAGCCTCTCCAGTAATTTGTCATTTTCGATACTGTTATGCTTGTTCTGATTCGGCTCCTTCCTCCCCTCTCTCCCAACCCTCCTTATTCTCCTCTTCTCCAGCCTTTCTAAGTGTTCTCCCAAACTCCATTTTCTGCATTGTTGACCATTTTCAGTGGTGATGGTGGTGTGTTAGTGTGTCCCTTGAGCCCTGGAGAGCATATTACTTGTTCTGTAACTCTTTTAAACACAGCTAATTCTCCTATGTCCATCTCAGTGGGAGAGTTGGGGATAGCTAACCTTTTTCTCACTATTTCCAGACCATTTCTCTTCCTCACTATTAAAACCCCCGTGGCTCTCTGGAGTAAGTGGACCCTTGTTAGATCTTCCTTATTATTTAGGATCTGGCATCTCATCCCCCACATTCAATTACTTCTTTCATTCTCAGTGACTTCAGTGTTCATTCACATGGATGATTTTTTTCCCCTCAACACATTATCCTCTTTAATGATTATCTCTTCAGCAAGCATCTCTTTATAGTAAACATGGTGTGCAACTGAAGGTTCTTTTTAGCACCACCAAGGAAATGCTCCCTTCTGCCCTTGTCAGAAATGGTTGTGGGGTCATCTGGTCTTCGCTGAGGCTTGTATTAGCAAAGGGACAGGCACAAACTGTGAAATAGTCCTGGCTGAGGCTGCACCTTCAGGAGACAGAGCAATCAGCTGCTATGGTTATGCAGTTTTCTCAGTGTCCATGGCATATTTAAAACAGCTAGTGTTAGCACAAGAGTAGTTTGTCCGTCTGGCAATCCTTTTTCTTATGTCCATGTGTATGTAAGGGTGTATACATGCATGTGTGTGCATGGAGAGGCCACATACTGAATTAGGTATTTTCCTCAATTGGCTCTTATTTATTTTATGTGAGTATATTGCTTGCATGTATGTAAGCGTACCCATGTACACTATCAGCCAAGAAGAGTTTAGGAAGATGTAACGAGTAAATGCAATAACAGATGTGATCATGGAACAAAAAGAGTTTCTTAGATAAAACCTTAAGAGTATGTGAATAAAGTATAGTCTTTATAGTTAATAAAATTTTTATATGTATATGAATGTACTGTCTGCATGCAGGTTTGTGCACCCATGTCGTGCAATGCTGAGGAAGTCAGAAGAGGGTGTCAGATTCCCCAGGAACTGGAGTCAAAGACGGTTCTCAGCCACCATGTGGGTGCTGCGGATCAAACCCAGGTCCTCTGCAAGAGCAGTCAGCGCTCTTAACTGCTAGGCCATCTCTCCAGCCCCTTAACATCTGTTTTTAAACAACACACATATAAGAGCAAATCTAGGGGCTGGAGAGATGGCTCAGCAGTTAAGAGCGCTGACTACTCTTGCAGAGGACCTGGGTTAGATCCCCAGCACCCACAGGACGACTGAGAACCGTCTTTGACTCCAGTTCCAGGGGAATCTCACACCCTCTTCTGACCTCCTCAGCATTGCACGACATGGGTGCACAAACCTGCATGTAGACAGTACATTCATACACATTAAAAAATAAATAAAATTTTAAAAATGTTTACTAATAAGAAAATAGAAACTCCAATTCCAGGAGAACTCCAGTTCAAGGATAATCCGACACCCTCTTCTAACTCCAAGGCATGCATGACAGGGTGCACAACTCATGCAGACAGAAGCACTCATACACAACAGAAAAAAAAATAAAATTAATAAAAAAAATAGATGTTAAAGCCTGGTGTGGTGCTGCACACCTTTAATCCCAACACTCGGGAGGCAGAGGCAGGCTGTAAGTTCAAGGCCAGCCTGGTCTACATAGAGAGTTCCAGGACAGCTGGGACTACAGGGAAGACCCTGTCTCAAAAACGACTCTTAAAAAAAAAAAAAAAAAAAGATGTTAGTAGTTATTATTCCTATATGTGAATGTGAGTTTCATAATTATTTTTCTGAGCTTTTAAGTATGACTTTTATCATCAGAATAATGTGAAATAAATTTAGTCCTGTATTCCTTTTCTTTTTTAAAGTTTTATTTATTCTTTATGTGTATGAATGTACTGTCTGCATGCAGGTCTGTGCACCCATGTCATGCAATGCCGAGGAGGTCAGAAGAGGGCATCGGATTCCCCTGGAATTGGAGTTACAGATGGTTCTCAGCCGCCATGTGGGTGCCCGGATCGAACCTGGGTCCTCCACAAGAGCAGTCAGTGCTCTTAACCACTAGGCCATCTCTCCAGCCCCTGTATTCCTTTTCTTAAGATTTATTATTTTATGGGTATGAGTATTTGCCTGCATTTCTGTATATGCACCATGAGTCCAGAGAGAGTGTCAGCTTCCCTAGAACTGGAGTTAGCATCGTGAGCCATTGTGTGGGTCCTGGGAACCCAAACTAGGTCCTCTGTAAGAGCAGCAAGTGTTCTTATCCACTGAACCATCTCTCCAGTCCCCCTATATTTACGTTTAAGAATGAAACCTTTTCAGGGGATAGGGAGATGGCTCAGTGGGTAAAGTACTTGCTGTACAAGCATGAGGACCTGAGTTCTGATCCCTAGTACCCCCACAAAAAGCTGGGCATTGTGGCACATGCCTGTAATCACAGTGCTGGAAGGCAGAGACAGGAGAACCCAGGGCTTGCTCATCCAGCCAAGCTAGCCCCATTGATGAGCTTCAGGTTCATTGAGAGACTCTGTCTGAAAAAACAAAGTGGAAACAAAAACAAAATGGACAGCCATAGAGAAAAACTTGACATCCATCTCCGATCTGTGCACATATGGGTACACTTGTGCACACATGAACACGCGAAAGAATAAAACCTTTTGAGAACTCTCAAAAGTTTATAGTTCTACTAAGCATATCTTTATTCTCAGTTGTGATTATACCTACATGTAATGAAATCCATTCACAGACATCTCTATTTAAAAGATAATAGCCTATAAATATTTAATGATCTCAGAAGTGTTCTTGCTACAGAAAACTTAGAAAATATTGCTAAACAAATATCAGTAGACCTAGCAATTATCTTGTTTCTTCCTTGTTCCAGAATCATTCACCAAATTCCTTAATTCTGACCTCTCAGGTTTCCAGCACACCTGCAGCTGACTTAGTAATGATGAAACAAGTATTGTTCTTATGTTCTTATGGGGGGTGTGAGAAGCTGACTTCAACTGAGCCAATGGGTAGGATTATCTTTATGCTGACCTTGATATGTAGTTGTCACAACTGACTTCTTGAGAATTGCTAGTTGAATTATTTCTCACCTTTATTTTATTTCATTTAATTAAAAAAATAGACAAGGACTATATGCTTAGCAGTAGAACACTTGCTTAGTATCTGTGAGGCCCTGAGTTTTATTCCTAGCCTAAATAAATGAATGAAAGTACCCTCAGACATTCATGCCACCACAGAGATTACATGCATGGACAATGTTTTAATTGCAGCCCTCTTCACAATATCAAGGAAGCTGGCACAACCTAAATTGCCCCCACAACTGACGAGTGGATAGAGAAAAATGTGGTACAGCTACACATGGAGTTCTAGCAGCAGTAAAGACGCAACGACTATCTCGACTTGTAGGAAAATGGCTGGGGAGCTTAGAGGACATCATGCCTGGAGTGGAAGTAACACAGTCCAGAAAAACAAAACGATTGAATGTGTATACCCTCATCTGTGGGATTGTAGTGCCGAATTACCTTAGTTGTAAGTGTTCCTTGTGTGGGCCCACCTGAAGTTTTTGTAACAAAGCAGTTGGGCCATAATGCAATGGGAACCAACCAACAACAACAGCAACAGAACAACAGAAAGGACTCATTCAAAGTAACTGACTGAAACATGAAACTCTGCTGCAAAACAGTCACTTCCTCATGGAGAATATTGAGAAAAACTGAGAAAGAGAATGGAAAGCATTTTTGGCAGAATGCATGAGCTCTTTGCGGGGGGGGAGAACTGGGAAGGGAACACGGGTCTAGATTTGTGTAAAAAAAAATAATATAAAATAAATTTGAAAAATAATGAATAATACATAAAGAATGATTAAAAGTTAAATAACCCATAGTATTTTTTAAAATTCAGTGAAAGTTTTGAATATGTTTATTTTGAAATGTACATGTAAATTAGTTGGTTTTATTTTATTTTTATTAACATGCATTTATTATACATATTATAGCATTCATTGCTATATTTCAATACTGCATTTGGCATGCACAGTCAAACTCAGCCACTCTTTGTCTCCTCTTCCCCTCCTTCACCCTCTCAAATCACTCATTTCTGTACATCTAGCACTAAGCATTTTTTTTTAATTTTTTGCCTCCCACAGATGAAAGGGGACATGTACTTGCTTTCTGTGCCTGGCTTATCTAACAATGTCTCTAGTTCATCCACTTTTTGTGTTTTTCATATTCATAGGGCTTTCATTTATTTAAATGAAAAAGAAAAATCATTCATATATATATATATATAATATATATATATATATATATGGTAGAATTAAGAACCTTACATATTTTCTATTCATTACTGTTGATGGGCACCTTTGGACCCAATTCCTATAGCCTTGCTATTGTTGAATAGTACTACATAAACATAGTCATGCAAATGTCTGTGGGATGCTAACTCATTTGTTTTTTTATATACCCAGAAGTGCTCCTATTGTAGATTACTTTAAAAATTATTTTCTTAATTTTAATGTCTGAGTGTATGGCCCTGCAATATATAAGTGCCTCTGTGTCGTGCGTTGCCCCCAGTGGGGTTAGAAGAGAGCTTCAGATTCCCCTTGGAACCAGAGCTTAACAGTTTGTTAGCTGCTATGTCGGTTAGGTGCATGCAGAAGCAACCCAGGTCCTACTGCAAGCGCAGTCAATGCGTATTTTGAATTTGTTTTTATTTTTTTAAAAATCATTTTAGTGGGCATGGTGGCACACGCATTTAATCCAGCACCTTGGGAAGCCAAGGCGGTGGACCTTTGTGAGTCAAGGCCCAGCCTGGTTACTGGCAAGTTCCAGGACAGCTGGGGCACAGGGAGACCTGTTCTTGAAAAAAACAAACTGTTTTTGTTTTTTAAAATCTTTTTTATTTTTATTGAAGTGTTTTGCATGTTCATACCATATTTCTCTAGTCTAATTTAGACTCATTCCCTTTCACTGCACCCCCCCACCCCACCGAGTTCACCATTCCTCTGCCATAATGGCTCGTATATTTTTCTGAGTCTTTAAAAAGTTTTTCTATTGCAGAGGGTTTATTGTTGGGGAAAATTTCTCTTTTTTCAGTCATGATTTTTCCCAGTCTTTTGTTGTTATTGTTCCCGCCCCCGCCAATTTATATTGCTACAAAATATGCATTATGGTTGTCTATATATCGTACATTACTATCATATAGTATATGCATACCTACACCAAAAATTTATGACAGTTCATTCCAAATCATGTTCAGAATTCAAATTTTTTTCTTCATTTTTTATATTACATAAAATAGCATCACCTCCACTAAAATACCCTCATCATATACATAGCCCTTCACCCATATACCGAAATTAACAAAGTATGAAAATAAGTGTACTTCATTCTAGAGGACCATAAGGGATTCACCATTATAAGAGCCACATTTGCTTTCACATAAAACAGAAAATATAACATTAAGTGCCTCGTTTTGCACTTACCAACTTGAGGTTTGTCTCTACGCATCCAAAATGAGGGCTACCTTCACCTTCTATTACTTTACTGGGACTGTTTACTTCTTCCTTAAGCATAATCGCTTCCTAGTTCCATCCATTTCCTGCACCGTTCCTGCTGTTCCTCTCTTTGCCGCTTGCATAGAACGACTCCCTGTGTAAAGATGGACCACGTTTTATTTATCCACTTGTTGGTTGAGGGTGCACTGTGGGTTGGTTCCAGATCTCTCACTATTGTGAAGAGCAGCAATAAACATGGATTTGCATGTATCTTGTGGTTGATGTTTGTGGGATATATACACCAGAAGCTCGATGACTGGGTCAGGTGGTGGCTCATTCTGAGTCTTTTAGTAGTTGTACGAATTACATACATTCCCACCAGCAGGGATGACTGTTCCCCTTTCCACACGCCGCCTCCAACATTTGGGTATCTTTTTTGTTTCTTATTGGGTGAGATTGAATAGCTTCCAGTGCTTTTAATATGTGCCATTTCCTTCGGTTCTTCGTGCTGTTGCCACTTTTCACAACCGGCGTTTTTTCCGGAACCTCTTTTGTACTTCCTCCCCTTGTATGTGCCGCATCCTCTGTTCCGCTTATTCCCTCCTCCCTCTTTTGAGTG
>VZQC01005278.1:0-16114 GCA_009823505.1 Rhizomys pruinosus | reverse complement strand
CTAACAGATGTTTGTTAATAGAGAAATGATGGTTCAGAGTGTCTATTTTGGGGGGATATGGAGAGATGGCTCAGTGTTAAGAAAACTGGCTCTTCTTACAGAGGTCCTCAGTTTGGTTCCCAGCACCCACATGGCAGCTAACAAGTGTTCATAACTCCAGTTCCAGTGGATCCTATCCACTCTCTGACCTCCACAAGCATTGCACGACATGGGTGCACTCACATACATGTGGGCAATACACTCATACACATAAAATAAAACTAATAAATAAAAATTTTAAAATATTACTTGTACATTTTTAAATTTGGGTTATTGATCTTATGTAATTGAGTAGTAAGAATCCTTTCCATGCTCCAAATAAAAGTCTTTATCAGAAGTATATTATTTCGAAGAATTTCTCCATTTTTTGTGTTGCGTTCTCATTTCTTTTTGGTTTTAGAATACGAATGTTTTAATTTTAATGATGTCCAATTCATCGTGTTTTCTCTTTAGTTGTATATTGTATATTACACTGAATATAAAAAAATCATCTTGCATATTGCACTGAATATTAAAAAATCATCTACTCGAAGGTCAAAAACTATATACTGCATTCCAAGAGTTTAATAGTTTTAGTTGTTATATTTTGATCTTTGATATTGTTATGTTTTGTATATTATGAATAAAATTACAACTTCATTTTTCTTGTTCAGTATCATTTTCAATGCTCTGAGTTTCTAAAATTACATAGTAATTTATAAACAACCTGCCAAATGCCCAAAGACATCATAGATTTGGATGGAAATTACCTTGACTCTATGGACCAATCTGAGGAATATCACACTCTTAACAATACTTAATTCTGTTTCATGGACATGGGATGTCTTTACACTTCTTAAGCATTTCAGTGATGGGTGGTCTATGTTTGTGAATTTAATAAGATAAAACATGCTTTGGACACATGAATTATACCTGTTCGTATAAAGATGTGTCCAAAGAAGATTGTCATGGGGCTGGAGAGATGGCCTAGTGGTTAAGAGCGCCGACTGCTCTTGCAGAGGACCCGGGTTTGATCCCCAGCATCCACATAGCGGCTAAAAACCGTCTTTAACTCCCGTTCCAAGGGAATTCGACTCCCTCTTCTGACCTCTGCGGAATTGCATGACACGGGTGCACAAACCTGCATGCAGACAGTACATTCATACACATACGAAAATAAATAAAATTTTAAAAAAAGAAGATTGTCATAAGGAGCAATCACTAGAGCAGAGGAAGGAAATCTACTTTGAACAGGGGTAGCACACCCAAATGGGCAAGCTGCCAGGATGAAGAAGGCAGTGTCTCAAGTAACTGGGAAAACACGCTAAGTCCCAAATTAACAGACTGAAATGAAGATGATGATTAAGACCAGGAAAAAAGCTGGAGTAGAGACCAGAAAAACAATAAAAGTATCAGTATAACTAGCCTCATTTTTCAAGGGATCAATAAAGCTAACTACACTGATACACAGATAAAATTTAACTCAATCAAATCATGATATAAGAGATTAAAACTAATATAGAAGAAATGAAAAGAATCATAAGACACTATTAGTGAAAATCATGAAACTCTGATATTGATAACTTAAAATAATTTGATAAACTCCTACCAACATATAGCATCCCAACTAAACCATGAGGCAATAGAAAGCCTAAACAGAAGTGCAACTACCACAGAACTTGAATCAGAAACCAAACCATCAAACCAATAAAGTCCAGGAGTGATGGCTTTACTGGTAAATTCTGTAAAATATTTAAAGAGGAATAAATGCTAATCCTTCCAAAAATCTGTATGAAAAAATTTTGAAGATGGAGGAAATCATTGTTTGAGGCCAACACTATTCTGAAAACAAGGATAGAAAAACCAGAAGACAAAATTATAAATTAATATTCCTAATAACAATAGACACAAAAATCCTTGCATAAAAATAATTAACAAATAATATTCACCACATTATAAGAACTACACACCATGATTAAAGGATATATTATCCCTGAAATATAGGGATGGTTTGAATATACAAATCAATAATTGTGATACACTGCATCAAAAGAAGCAAATTTCTAAATGACATGACTTCATTAATAGGTGAGGGGAAAGCATTTTATAAAATTTATTTGTTCATGATCTTCATTTGATACCCTCTTAGAATAAAACTCTCAAAATATAAGTTCAGGTATATAAAAAGTATATACCTGAACATAACACAAAGGCCAGGGTTGACATCATATTCAATTATAAAAAGCTGAAAGCTTTTTCTCTAAAATAGGAAAAAACATAGGAAGCCCACTGTGGCCACTATTATTCTCTATAGTACTGAAAGTGCTAACCAGAGCAACCAAGCAAGAAAATGAACTAAAATGTACCTAAATCAGAAAGGACAAGAAAAATTTATCTGCTTGCTCCTGATATTATCTTATATGTAGAAAAGGTATATATGATATAGAAGCAGATGTATAAACCAAGGTAGTCAAATGGAGATCCCCAAAATAATAACTCCGTGATTTATGATCAACTTATCTTCAACAAGATTACCAAGAACACCCAATAGCCAAAAACTAATCTAGTCAATAAACATTATTAATATAGTGATCTTTGCAGGGATGAACTTATTCTAAAAGGTCATGTGTGCCTTTCCCATTGGCTCCCAGGCTAATGAAACAAAAATCAGAATTTCTCCAAGAATCTCATGGAAGGAGAAGAAATGGCTGAAGCCTGGTACCAGCCTAAGGGGAAATTTCTTTTCCAGAAAGAGATTTCACACAGTTCTCACAACTTGTCAGATCATCTTTCAGGAGAGGCTAGAGAGGCAGCAGTGATGATGTGTGGAAAAATACCTTTACAGGATGGCTTATGTACATATGCCACTTGCCTTCTATGTAAATTTAAACTCATGTAAGTAGCATAAAGATGGATTTGGGGGATCACTACACCTCATTTTTTCTCTTCTCAAATGAATGAATCATTTTTTCTTGTCATTATTAATTACTTTTTTAATTAGTCTATTGAGGGTGAGTAGTCAAATCTACATTTTTAGGACTGCAGAGACTTAGTCTCTTACTCTGGCAACTTCTGTAACATTGGAAAAAACGGATTCATATATCCAGAATGAAATGTACCCTGTGATGAGTTGGATCTTAAATGTGCTTCCAAAGCTCATATAATGAAAACTTGGCCATAATTGTTGGTCTTATTGGGAGATGGTAGAAACTTGAGGAGGTGGGACTGAGTTGGAGGAAGTAAGTTATGGGGGATGGTGTGGTGGTGAAGAGTGTTTGCCTTTTCCTCTCTTTGCTTATCAAGTGCCAGAAAATGAGAAGCTCTTGTACACCAACTGAGCCCTGTCTTAATATTCTGCCCTAACGCAAGCCCAAAGTGATGGAAGGAAGCATATGTTGAAACGAATAAAGCTTTCCTTCATTTAAGTTGTTTATTTGGAGAATTTTCATCAAGGCACATAGAAGACAGACCAACAATAAAAACTGGCGCACACAGCAGGGGTAGCTGTTGTGATTGTTTCTGGTAATGTGGTGCAGAAGCCTTTGAGATTACTTCATAGAAAGAATCTATAAAATTTGAAAAGGCAGCATAGGACCTTCTTAGAGTGCTATAAGTAGATTTTTTTTCTTCCTTAAAAGATGTCATGTTTTCCTTAAGGAAGTGCTCAAATGTTCCTCCTTGGCAACCCCAAACAACCATCAATCCTGCACTTTTGCTCCACATTAGGTTCTTTCCCTCCCATGGACCCCCAAAATGAAGTTCAGTAAGGATGTGTCCTGTCTTGATCCCCCTGCACTGGCCTCCATGATACAGCCCAGGTAGTCCAACAATGGCAGTCTACACTCTGACAAGGCTGACATCCTCTTAGGTGTTTAGTCTATAAGTTGGGTTATTTCAGTAGTCCCCATCTGGCACTGAATGTTTGGGGGATTCTTGGAGAGAGCTCAGTGGCCAGTTCTGGTCAGAACACAGAAGACTAGGAGGAATAGGGTCAGTAAAGATTGCACTATGAGGTTTCAGATGGGCATTAGGCTTCTATTGGGAGTTGGGCTAGAGGTCATTTGCATTACAGTCTGGTAAAGAACTGTCTCCAGTTGTCCATGTCCTGGGATTTCCTGAGAGACTGAGTTTGAATGCAATAGACTATGAAATATCTGATAGAGGTAAATTCAAGGGAGCATAGCATGCAGGCAGGGATGGTTTGGCTGATTTTAATGTTGAGAATTTAATACAAAAGGCAGAGTAGCTAGATATGAAAATTTATAGTTTTGTCCCCCCCAAAATATTTTAAAGTTGTGGCTCAGAAAAGTTTTGTTAATAAAGAGGTTTATGATAAACAAGTCTTAGGAAAGATGTCTAGATGGCATCTCAGGATCAGTGACACTCTACCCAAGTGCAGACATAGACGTACAGTCCTATGACTTGGTAAAAGAGTTTCCTATTCCTTGCATCCTCACCAACATGTATCATTTGTCTTTAATTATTTTAATTTTTAAATTAAATTATTTCCATGGGGTTTTGAGACATTATCTCTCTATAGCCCCAACTGGCCTGGAACTTGCTATGTAGTCAGTCTGACCTCACTTTTACAGAGATCTGTCTGCCTCTGCCTCCCAAGTCATGATATTAAAGATGTGTACCACCAACGCCTATTTTATTTATTCTATTGTACTGGATAGCTTTAGTGTCAAATTGACACACCTGGGTTGAGGGAGCCTCAATTGGGGAATTGGCTCCATTGGACTGGCCTGTGGCCACGTCTGTGGAGTATTTTCTTGATTGTTGAGCAATGTGGGAGGGCCCAGCCCACTATGGGTGGTGCCACCCTGGGCAGGTTGTTGTGTACTATATAAGAGGTCAGGCTGGGCATGAGCCGGGGGAGCAAGTCAGTGAACAGCATTCCTCCATGGCCTGTGCTTCAGCTCCTGACTCCAGGTTCCTGCCCTGAGTTCCTGCCTTGGGCTCCCTAAGTGATGAACTGTGACCCCGGAGATGTAAGCTGAATAAGCCCTTTCCTCCCCAAGTTGGTGTCGGTCAGAGTGTTTTGTCACAGCAATGGAAGACAAACTAGAACACAAATTGGTACCAGAAGAGTGGGGTATTGCTGTGACAGACCTGACCTTGGTGTTTTGGGGAAGGATTGTGGAGGCGTTTGGAACTTTGGGCTGGGAAGATCATTGAATGCCTAAAGATTGTTGCTGTGGAGCTTGGAGCAGTTTTGCTGAAGGANTGAATCATTTTTTCTTGTCACTATTAATTACTTTTTTAATTAGTCTATTGAGGGTGAGTAGTCAAATCTACATTTTTAGGACTGCAGAGACTTAGTCTCTTACTCTGGCAACTTCTGTAACATTGGAAAAAACGGATTCATATATCCAGAATGAAATGTACCCTGTGATGAGTTGGATCTTAAATGTGCTTCCAAAGCTCATATAATGAAAACTTGGCCATCATTGTTGGTCTTATTGGGAGATGGTAGAAACTTGAGGAGGTGGGACTGAGTTGGAGGAAGTAAGTTATGGGGGATGGTGTGGTGGTGAAGAGTGTTTGCCTTTTCCTCTCTTTGCTTATCAAGTGCCAGAAAATGAGAAGCTCTTGTACACCAACTGAGCCCTGTCTTAATATTCTGCCCTAACGCAAGCCCAAAGTGATGGAAGGAAGCATATGTTGAAACGAATAAAGCTTTCCTTCATTTAAGTTGTTTATTTGGAGAATTTTCATCAAGGCACATAGAAGACAGACCAACAATAAAAACTGGCGCACACAGCAGGGGTAGCTGTGGGTAATAATTTGAATGTAATCACAGACAACAAAAAACAAAAATTAGACCAAATGAGTGTATCAAACTAAGAAATTTCTCCGCAGCAAGAATACAGTAAAGCAACAGCCTACAGAACAGAAGAATATATGTGCTAACTATTCTTCTGATAATTAATTAATATCTGAAATATATAAAGTACTAAAATATTTCAATAGCAAGAAAACTAACCAAATAAAAATACATTTCTCAAAAAATATACAAATTATCAACAAGTATACAAAAATGTGGACGTCATTAATCATCAGGACATACAAATCAAAACTATAATGAGAAATTATCAAAAATCAGGACACTGAGACTACAATGAGACCCTGTCTCCAAACAAAACAAAAAAAGAAAAGAAGTTTTGGCAAGGCTATAAGAGTTGTTATGGGAATATCTCAAGAAATCAGGCCTAGAATTGCAATGTCACCAGCAGTCCTACTGCTGCTTGAACCTCACAAGAAATGAAATCAGCATCTCAGAGAAATATCTACACTCCCACATATTTTGCAGCAATTTATTGCAACATGTCAAAATATGAAATTATCTTAAATGCCCATCAACAGATGAATAGATACAGAACAGTATTAGAATAAATTCAGTGACTGATGCCAACTGACATAGACATAGTCTCATCAAACTGTCAAAAGCAAAGACAAAGTATCTTGGAAAGAGAAAAGGAAGCAACTCATAAAATACCCATTGTACTAGATAGATTTAGTGTCAGCTTGATACACCTGGATCGAGCTAGTCTCCTTTGGAAAAGTTCCTCCATTGGACTGGCCTGTGGCCATGTTTATACGGTATTTTCTTGATGTTGAGTAATGTGAAAGGGCCAGCCCACTGTGGGAGGTACCAACCCTGGGCAGATTGTTCTATATTGTATAAAAAAGCAGGCTGAGCATGGACCAGGGGAGCACGCCAGTAAGCAGCATTCTTCTATGGCCTGTGCTTTAGCTTCTGTCTCCAAGTTCTTGCCCTGAGTTCCTACCTTGAGCTCCTAAGTGATGAACTGAGCTGTAAAGGAAATAAATCCTTTCCTTCCCAAGTTGTTGCTGATCAGAGTGTTTTGTAACAGCAATTGAAGGCAAACTGGAGCAGAAATTGGTAGCAAAGAGTGGGCTATTCCTGTGACAGACCTGACCCAGTTTTCTGGGAGAGAATTGTGGAACTTTGGGCTGGAAAAACTGAGTGCTTAGAGTTTATTGCTGTGAAGCTTGGAACAGTTATGGTTAAACAGTTATAGATGATGGCTTGTGAAGTTTCAAAAGGAGGCAGAGATCAGAGATCTCATCAAAAGAATCAGAGATCTTTGCGTGATGTTTTGAATTAAGAATATGTGGGTTCTGGTCCATTGGGACTGAAGACAGCTGTGATTAAGAATGGACCTAACAAAGTTTAACCTTTCTTTTACTAGGACAATTGATGCTGGTTAGCTGGAGATGAAAAATCAGCTGCAAGTAAAAAAGAGACCGGTATCACCACGGTGAAATCTTCTGGGAAGAATTTTCTCAAGGTCAGTGCAAAGAAGCTGTGTTGGGGGCGGGGGGGGGGAGATGCTGAACCTTTATCTCAATCTGGAAGCATTACTTGGTAATGTGTAAGAGTCTCCTCAAGCTGGAGAGATAGCCTAGCGGTTAAGAGCACCGACTGCTCTTGCAGAGGACCCGGGTTCGATCCCCAGTACCCACATGGTGGCTAAGAACCATCTGTAACTCCAGTTCCAGGAGAACTCCAGGTCCAGGGGAATCCGAGACCCTCTTCTGACCTCTGTGGCATTGCACGACACGGGTGCACAAACCTTCGTGCAGACAGTACATTCATACACATACGAAAATAAATTTTTAAAAAAAGAGTCTCCTATATGGTTCTGGTGTTGAAAATCTGAAGGGGCCACAGACAGGAGCTGAGACATGGCACTGTGAAAGGACAGGAAAGACCACTGGTGGAAATGCAGTTAGAAGAGCCCATTGGTGAAGGTGCAGCCTCAGTTTCAGTGGAGATCCCAGTTTTTTTAGAGATACCAGGACTGTGCGATGACCACTAAAGGGCAGCAGTAGGTGTATAATGGAGTTGGCCTGCGCCTGTGAGACAAGCTGTGTGTGCTATGGATGGCAGATTCAGAGAAATAGAGCTGCCAAAAACCCTTTGGAGCCCAGAATATCATGAGTGAATCCCAAATATCCAGCCTTCAACTGCTTTGCTAGATGTGGATTTTGCTTAGTTGTGCCCAGTTCTTCCCTTTGAAATAAGACAATACTTGTTTTGGATTTTACAAAGGATCCATAGTTTTAAAGGACTAAACTCTTTAAAGGTGTTTTGTATTTTATAGACTGTGTGGTTTTTAAGGTTGTTCTAGTCTTAGTGTGACATTAATGTTAAACATTATATCTTGCGAGAAAAAACTGGAAAGTTTTGTTTAATCGTGATGTTTGTTGTGTATCAAGTTGCTTATAAGTTAGTGTTGCTGGATTAGCCTTAGTGTCAAACTTGAAACACCCTGTGCTGAGGAGCTCAAATGCGGGAATATCCTCATTGGGACTCATTATGGTCTTTGTGTGGAGTCATTTTCTGAGTTTTTCTGATGTGGGCAGGATCCAGCCCATGTGGACGTTACCAATCCTGGGCAGGTTGTTCTGTACTGTATAAGAAAGCAGGTTAACATGGTTTAGTGGCCTTTGGTAAACACTCTCTGGCATTCCAGAGGCCATCTGTACATTGCATGTTGGTCTCAATACATCCCTCCCATGTTAACGTCAGGTCTTCCGCAGCAGGGTCTTAGCGCCTCTCCTCCTGCACGTATCCCAACTTAGGGGCAAGGAACCCTTACCTTTTGTGGGGCCTTGGATCCCCTGGCCAACATCCCCCTGGTATAAACAATCCCATTGCTGATGTCAGAGCTCCCTGGCATTAATATACTTTGCCTAGTGCATAGCCCAAGGACTTTAGTGCTATATTTGGTTCTGACCAGAGTCTAATCCTTTTCACAGTTGCTTATGTCTATTAGTCAATTAAGAAGGCATTTTACGGTTTTATAAGAGATAACCTCTATCATCAGTGTCTCCAATTACAGTTGGGAACGACCTCTCGTCATTTTTCTCCTTGTTCTATGGGTGGAAGGAAGAAAGCTTCCATATCAAAACCTTTGTGGCACCTAGGAGGTATACGTTTCATTCGGACCTCATTATAAATAGTTGTTACATGTAGGATCCACAGAAGGGTTCGATGTTTATGGCAATCTGAGGCTTTTCTTCCTTTCAATGTTTAGACGGGTCAACCTTTCAGTTGCCACTTTTTGGTACATCCTACTCAATGCAAAGCTGTATCTTTTCTTTCTCAGCTGATAAGTTGGTGACATTTTGTCCTGTTGGAACAAACAAATCTTTTCCCATGGTTAGTTTTAAGATTTGAATTGCAAGGTTTTTGACGAAAGGGTTTCATGTAACATGGACCAGGAAAGCAAGCCGGGAAGCAGCACTTCTCCATGGTCTGTGCTTCAGCTCCTGCCTCCAAGTTCCTGACCTGAGTTCCTAACTTGGGTTCCCTCAGTGATGAACTGTGACCCAAGAGATGTAAACCAAATAAACCTTTTCCTCTCCAAGTTGGTATTGGTCAGAGTGTTCTGTCACAGCAATTGAACACAAATGAGAACACCCATGATCTTCAATAAACAGTGATGCTAATTAATAAGGGTGGGGTTTAGAGTACAATCAAAATGATCTAAAATTGATTGTAGTGAAAGTTGTGAAACTCTGGAAAAACCAAGTAGTATGTGAATTATACCTCAATAAAGAGATATTTTTTAAAAAAGAGAGAAGAAATATTTCCTTGAACAACTGTTTCATTTTGTAGCCTTAAAAATAGGTATTTTACATTGGCTTTTGTAAGACATCTCCTATCCTTAAAACAACAGTAAAAGGCAGATGAATATAAAGGTCATAAACTTTGAACCAATAAAAGTTTGCACTACTATGCCTAGCTTTAAAATATCAAACTTAAAAAAAATCTATTAGAGAATTCCACAGCAAAGAACTAACCAAAAAAGAAAAAAAGTCTTGCTCAGTATAGACTAGTATTTGTTTAAAGAAACAAAAAATTAAAGCACAGTTTTCTTGGTCTTTTTTGAGATAGGGTCTCCCAGTAGCCCCAGCTGTCCTAGAACCCACTATGTAGACTAGGCTGTCCTTGAACTTGTAGAAATCCCCCTGCTTCTGTCTTCTGAGTGCTGGGATTAAAAGTCTGTACCACTGTGCCTGGCAAAAAGATAAATGTTTAAAGAAAGGTCAAATGTGGACTAATTAATAGCATACTATACTTGGGAGCAAGGACATAAGCAGAAATCACTCTATACTCAGTTTTCCACAAGTTCTCCTGGGTGCTCATCAGAAAGATGGTGCCATAATGAGAAATTAAAGAATTATTTTATTTGTGGTGCAAAGCAATGGAGAGGGATAGAACCTCAACCCAAGACAATATCAGACCTTAACCCTAATTCTTCTCTCCTGTCTCATAAAACATAAAATACAAATCATAATGCTATTGACAAAACACAGAAGTCCTGTCACCATTGGGGCACTGGTAAAAGATTCATTAGAGAAGAAGGAAAAGGAAAATCCTTCTATTTTAGGAAAGAAAAGTGCAGGCTCTCATACAATTAAATAGCCCTTAAAATAGAGAAAGGGAAAAATCAATGAGAAGGCCTTCTACTTCTCTGACTCTGAATGACAAGAAAATAGAGTATAAACACAATCACTCTTCATGCCACCCTCACTGACCTAGCAAGCATAACATAACAAGCAGAAGCTTTGAAATGGTAGATAAATGCCACCTCTGGGGTGGGACAAATAAAATCATCTGTTAATCCAGCTCCCACTCTGAAATTACAATAATACTGAAGGAATTTAATGACTTTCTCCTACTTCTTCATTTTCAAATATAAATAAATCTTCATCAACGTCTTCTATACATGATATCTGCATTTCAGACAAAGCTCTTGGGTCAGAAAAGAAGCAAGTTAAAAACAATGCTGTGTAAAGAGACAAACCAATCAACAAAACCAGACCCAGATGTGACCCAGATGTCTGGAACTACAAAAGAGGAAATTTAGGCTAACTGCAAAAAGCCTACAAACTTCATAGGAAAGTCAGACAATATGTATCATCAGATCAAGAACATAAGCAGATAAATGAAAACTACTGGATAGCATCAAGTAAAATTAATGGAAATAAGAGACATGTTAAGAATGAAGAAGAATGTCTTCAATGGTTTTGTTGTAGACCTGACATAGTTGAGGAAAAAATTAGTAAAGTTAGAGACAGACAAATACACATTGACCAAAGTGGAATATAAAGAGAAAAATAAAGAATGAAAAACAATGAAGAAGTCAACAGTTATAGGATAGTTTCAAATGGTCTTCATATGTAGAGTCAGAATGTGAGGAGAAGAGAGAACAGTAAAAGAGACATGCTTGGAAAGATAAACTTGGGAAGTTACCAACTTTAATCACAAATACTAAAGCATATATTTAATTAACTCACAGAATATGAAAATAAAATATCACACAGAATAGAACCTAAAAATACCTTTTATGTCACTAAACTAACAAGCAGCATATGAATATATGATAAAATATGGGAAAAAAACCTATACAAATGCAATGTTAAAAGGCAAACTCCCTAAAAATAGGGCAGATGACTTGAACAGAGGCCTTACAAAAGGAAATAAGTGACTAAGCATTAGAATATAAAGAAATTACTAGTTATAAGGAAATTCAACTTACAACCATAACATATTATGGGAATATCTAAGACTGGTACTGAAAGGGGAACCATTCATTCAGTATTCTCAGACCTTGTTTATGGGAATATTAAATAATCTAGCAATTTGGAAAACTATTACTCATTTTCAAATATCATTAAATCTATATCTGTCATATTATCAAATATGTCATTTCCTATGATCAAAAGAAAGTAATGTGTCCATCCTACAAAAGACATATTCAAAATGTTCAGTTTTTTAAATAATCCCAAATATCCATCAATATTAAAATTAAAAATCTGTAATACATTCCTAATAGCAATAAAAAGATCTGCTAATGCAAACTGCAACTGTACTTAAATACAAAAGCTTTGTTTTGAATCAAAGAAGCTAGATAAGATACTAATACTATATTATCATATTTACATAGGCTTTAAGGGAAAATTAATCCATGATGATTAAGTAAAGAAAAGATGCAGGGATATTTACTAGAAAGGAACACAAGGAAAATCCTTGAGGTGACTGAAATACTAACCAGGATCAAGGTGATACTTGCATTAGTCAAAATCAATTCAACTATAAATTAAAAATTATTAACTTTACCCTATATAAATAAAATCTAAGTCATATACTTTTGGCATTAAAATTCTTTAAGGCACACCTAGTTAAAGTTATTTTAGCAGTTTAACAGTTTACCTAGGTATAAATCAAAAATAAAAATTGTGATTAAAGTCTTAAGGACACGAGTCTGGATTCAATTTGCAACATAATCTTGTACAAAGAAAAATATATGTAAAACAATAAACTTAAAAAAAGAATAATCAAAGATATAAAGTGACTCACTAATAAGCAAAGGATAAACTTTTCAGAGTTGATTTGATTTATAATTATTGTTACTATTTGGATTTTTTTTTTTTACCAAGACCTTGTGTCAGAAAAAGAATGTGGGAGAGGGGAGTGTCTGGAGATTTATTATTTATTTCAATGTAGAGTGCTTGCTTAGCATATTGATTGTAATCATCTTATAATATATACATATATCAAAACATCATATTGCATTTTAAATATATACAATATATTGCAATATCAATCACTTAAGTGTCTTTTTGAAAAGATTAGTTTTACCTCTCACTAAGATACAATATAATATTGGCTTTTATTTACACATTTTCTTTTTTTTTAATTGATTTTTTTGTGTATTTCATACATCATTTTCCAATTCAGTTCAGGCATATACCCCGTCCCTTCCCCCCACCCCACCCCTACCCATCCCAGATCATGCATTCTGCCATAACTTTTCTGTGTCTTTCTCTGTTTTTTTGTTTTGTTTTGTTTTCATTTTTTTAACAGTAGGTGATAATCTGTGAGTACAAGCATCCTTCATGTAAAACCAATTTGCTCGCAGTTGTGCCCAAACCCACCACAGCTCATGGGTTCCCACCATCATCCGGGGGGGGGGCGGGGGGCTTGTATGTTCAATCAAGTTGATCAACTGAGTGTCCAGTGTCTATATTTGTTGTAGCTCACCATTCACCCCAATCGTATCCCCTTACATTCTACCACGCTCCCCTCTTCTGCAGATTGTTCCCTAGGCTTAGAAAAGGGTCACAGGTGGATGAGAAGCAAAACAGTCTACTTTCTCTGGAGCTGTTGTCTTGTTCTCTAGTCAATTCTGGCTGTTTTCTTTCATGGGCTGCCAGCTTGTCCAGGCATAATCTTTCAATCCTACTAATGAAGCACATGCAATTAGATATATAGCTACTTAAACAGTATAATATATAGCCTTTCAATCCTACAAATGAAGCACATGCAATTAGATATATAGGATTTTAACAGTACTAGTTGTTATGGTAGGTTACCTTGGTATAGACACAGATGTTTGGATGGAATACTATTTGGATTTTTAAACCAAAGTTAAAACTCATCATTAAGAAGTATTTTCAACAGTAGGGTACTTGCCCAGCATGCATGGGTTCATTCCCCATGACCAAAACTAATTAACTCTCTAAGCACCTTGTAAAATACGTGTACACTACTCTATCCTATGTCCCTACTATCTTCATATACTGCTATTTCTCTCTTGTCATTTAATGTTTAATTCAGTACAGTACCTTGCTCATTAATAATTCCACAAGAAGAGTGGATTTGGCACCAAGAAGCACTAGGTGCAGATCAAGGTACTACAATGAACAAGATAGAAAAATAGAGTTTTGTCTTATAAAGCTTTAATTCAAATGAGACAGACATTTAAAACTTGATCACACAATTATTTTTTTTAATATTTATTATTTTTTTTAAATTAATTTTTTTTATTTATTTCTGTATGTGTATGAATGTACTGCCTGCCTGTAAGTTTGTGCACCCGTGTCGTGCAATGCCGTGGAGGTCAGAAGAGGGTGTCGGATTCCCCTGGAACTGGAGTTCTCCTGGAATTGGAGTTTCAGACGGTTCTTGGCCGCCATGTGGGTGCTGGGGATCGATTATGCATATAGAACAGAGGACACCTATAACCAGGACAAATAATTTACTATTCAAACATTAAATTCTTTGAGCTCAGAAAACTTCTATTGATAGTTATATATGCACAAAGCAGTAAGCTTGCAGGCAAAAATAATGAAGTACAGTCACACAGATCTAAGAGAACAAAAATGTAAGAGGAGCAAACATAAAGGACCACACTACTTTGATGAATCACTATCAAAGAACTGAAAAACATGACAGATTTGAAGTACAATAAGTTTGATGCTTGATTAAATATAAATTGTGAATAAGAGTGAAGGACCAGAATTATAACCCAACTTTCTGTCTTATATATAGATTATGGATTGCCCTTTGCTATGAATTCTAATAAAAGAAATCTTCTCTGAGAAAATGCATCTACAAAAGCCTTTGGTTTGTAATGATAATGCATATGTGTTATGCATTGCACGTGTGGCAGAAACATTTCCCATGCAAGCCAGCATTGTACTGGTCTAAAGTGAAACCCAGAATATAAGGTCAAACAATCATTAGAACTATTTTTCCCATATAAATATTGCAAATATTAGCTAAGCCATCTAATTTTTGCCTTCAAATACACAAGTTATTTATTTTGACAAAATTAAATATTGTATACAATGACAAAAATAAAGCTCAGAATTCTGAACTTCACTTTACATGATTTCTGGGTCATTACCCCATGAATTTGCTTTCCCATTTAAAGAAATTTATTTTTATTGAACTTTTGTGCATTTCATACATTTCTTAATCAAATTTAGACCCATTATCCCTTCCTTGCCCCCCCAGAGCTCATGCACTCTGCCATACATAGCATTCATCTTTTTCTCAGTCTTTTTTTTCCAATTTTTCAATGCAGAAGTTTATTGTTTGGGGCCGAAGTTTATTGTTTCAGTCAGTTCTTTTACCCGGTCTTTTGTTGTTGTTGTTCCTTCTGGTTTGTATCACTCCAAAACATTCATATATACATGCCACACATATAGCAAAATTATAAAGTCTGAAAATAAACTACAGGTTAATTCCAAAACATGTTTAGGGATTTTGACAGTAGAGTTGTATGCAGGTAAAGAAAAAAATATTACTCTACATTCTTACACTACACAGCAAGTTGATGAGTAATTTACATCGGGTATTATACTTACTAAAAAAAAAGAAAGAGAAAAATTGCATCCGCTCTCCTTTTGACACCTCCCCCTTCCTTACAACAGGGAATTTCCCATTGCCAATGAAGCGCAAAAAAATATAGCAACGAACCTGACCAAAGACACTAAAAATCTCTGGAATGAAAAATTTAAATCCCTGTAGAGGAGATTGAAGAAGATACCAGAAAATGGAAGTACCTCACATGGTCAAGGATTGAAAGAATTAATACAGTAAAAATGACCATCCTGCCAAAGTAATAACAGATTCATGCAATCGCAATTAAAATCCCCCAGAGCTTCTTCACAGCCTAGAAAAAAAAATCCTGAAAGTGCAGAAGCCTAAGGAGAAAAACAAAGACCCTGAATAGCCAAAGCAACCCTGAGCAAAAAGACCAATGCAGGGGGGGATTACTACACCAGACTTCAAACTATACTTACAGGGCTATAGTCATAAAAACAGCCTAGTATTGGCACAAAAACAGGCCCATAGAAAAATGGGACAAAATTGAAAATGCAGATTTGAGCACATGGAATTTCAGCCACCTCATATTTGAGAAAGGGGCCAAGAAGACTTATTGGAGGAAAGACAGCATCTTCAGCAAATGGTGTTGGCAAAACTGGATCACCACTTGTAGAAGAGTAAAATTAAACCCCCACCTCTCACCCTGTATAAAAATCAACTCCAAATGGATCAAAGACCTCAATGTGAAACCAGAAACTCTGAAAATGATAGAAGAAAACATTGGCAGTAACCTGTACGACATAGGCATAGGAAAAGTTTCAAAATCAGACAGCAGCGGCACAGGAAATAAGATCAACAATGGACAAGTGGAACCTCAATAAACTCAAAGCTTTTGTACAGGGAAGAAGCAACCAAGAAGTGAAGAGAAAACCCACA
>VZQC01005273.1:294578-341963 GCA_009823505.1 Rhizomys pruinosus | reverse complement strand
CAAGAGTGCCGGGAGGGGCCCCAAGGCAGGTGACACTTTCTCCTTCCATTTCTCCTGGAGGCACAGCAGATGAAGCAAGGGAAGCAACTCGGATCCTCTCATTCCAAGAGGTCAATGTGCCTTCCTTAGTCAGCACTTGAGGAATCAAAATCCCAGAGAGAAAAGAATTTTCTGTTCAACTAACTGTAATTTTGCTCTTGTGGCCATTGTTGGAGCCTGGGTTATACAAACAGACACAGAATTCCCTGGCTTGGGTACAGAACCCTGTACTTTACACACCATGAATATTTGCATAGGAAACATTTAGTTAAGAACTAGCAGGTATGTTCTTCGGTTTCAGCACGTGCAAGTCATTGGAAATACAGGATCTTCCCACAGAATAGCATTAAAACAACAGCACAAAGAAATGAACACAGAATGGAACAGTGACTAAGCAGTGGGCTTTCTTAGGGTTGTTATCCTCCATTTAATAGCATCTTCCTATGACACTATTATCACTATTATTATTTAGATTATTTATTATGAATATGAGTGTCTGTACAATGTGTATGTGTGTGTCATGCCATGACACACATGTGGATTTCAGTGGACAACTTGTGGAGTCTGGTCTCAACTTTACACAAGTTCTAGGGTCTTCAGTCTTGCAATGCCAACTCATTACCTTCTGAGTTATCTTGTTGGCCTAATCCTTGATATTTTTATTTCATCAAATTCTCCTTGTATGTTCCTAAGTGAGTCCAGTTAATTGTATTAGAGATCAGGCAATTTTCCTACAGATCAAGTAAGTTCAAACTCTTCACCTACTTTAAAAGGAAAAAAGAATAGAAAAGACTAGCCTCACCTTTCAACTACTCAAGAATATGATAGTTATTTAGATCTTGGGCGACAGTGACACATGTACACTGTGTACATCTTGCTTATACTCTTATGTTAGAAAACATCAAGATAGCTTTGACCTCATAAGCTACCACAGTGTTTCTAGAACTGTTGGCCCATAGCTCCCTTTGCTAATACGATTTAAGCTTCTTCTCAGATATATGCAGAGCTAAAATACAGTTTCTGTAGAAATAATACACTCTCATGAAAATGCATATTAAGCAATATGGAAATTTAAATTATTTAAAGCTTAATGTCCACCACTCAGTAATAATTATCCTTGAAATTCTTGAGAATTATTAAAATGGACACATGGCTAGTAAGGTAGACAGAATAACAACCTCCAAAGATGGCTGTGTCCCAATCACTGTTGCTATGCAAAGATGATATTGGAGATGGAATTCCAGTTCTGGGGTCCTGAACTGGGTGGGTAAGTATGATGTAATCATAATCATCTCTCTATAAGAGTGGAGAACCTTCTCCACTTGCCATCAGAGATATGACGATGGAAATTATCCTGGAAAGAAAACATGAAGCCATCACCCATCTTCTCTACCTCTGAGGAAGGAGAAGACCACAGTGAAGGAAGTCTTGTGACCAATCCAGAAGCTAGAAACGGTCTGTACTTTACAGCAAGGAAGGAGATCTCATGTCTACAAGTGCCAGGAACTGAACTCAAAAAGACAGGAAAAGGATTCTTCACTGGAGTTCCAGAAATGAACAGAGTTCCATGGGCACCTTGCTGTCAGACTTCTGAAAGGAAATCATTTTATGTAGCATATTTTAGAATAGAAAATGCTTTATTAAATTGTATATGAATGTAATAGAAATAAAAATGAAAACAACCATTTCTTCATAAAAGATATATTTATTTATTTATTTATTTATTTATTTATTTATATGAATGTACTGTCTGCATGCAGGTCTGTGCACCCGTGTCATACAATGCCGCGGAGGTAAGAAGAGGGTGTCGGATTCCCCTGGAACTGGAGTTCTCCTGGAATCAGAGTTACAGACGGTTCTCAGCTGCCATATGGGTGCAGGGGATCAATCTCAGGTCCTCTGCAAGAGCAGTTGGCGCTCTTAACCACTAGGCCATCTCTCCAGTCCCAAAAGATATATTTCAAAACTAACTCATCTAAGGGTTAAGAATGTAGCTAGGTGGTGGAGCATATGCCCAACATGTGTGTCTTAAGTTCAATACCTTATTCCAGAAGACCCAGGTTTGATCCCAGCACCCACATGGCAGCTAACAACCATCTGTAACACCCTATTCTGGCTTCTGCAGGGCATTGAATGCACTGATGCACTTACATGCAAGCAAAGCACTCATACACATAAAATTAAAATAATAAATAATTTTTTAAAAATTCTGAAAATGTTGAAACATTGGAATCAATTCTGATTTAGATGGAATTTATTGTTCTTGATATAATGAAGAAATGAGTATATTCCCACCTTGAGACCTTTCCTCCACCTCTAAATTTCATTTATTGTATTATTTATCTCCCTACATCAGAGCTTTAATATTGGCAGTCAGTTCTCCATTCAGAATCCCAATGAGATTTTCTTTTTTCTTTCTATGTCTTGGTGTTCAACACCAGTCATTTTTTCACTATAGCTTCTTTATTTGTGGCTTTTGAAATTCTTGATTTATCATTTGGTTGACTGGAGTTATCTAGCACGTTTTCAAGAAACACTCTTGGGTAGTGTCTATGATGAATATTTTAAACTCTGAGCTTGAAGGGTTTGATGGTTTGCTATAATATTGCTTGGTTGTATTTTATTTCCTTCATAATTTTGCAGACATTGCACCAAACCTTTCGGATAGTGATATTGCTCTGAAGATACTGAGTTCAGCCCAGCACTATTATGTTTATTTTTGTCTTTGTGTTTTAACTTTTCCTTTCTGATACAAAAGATTCTTTTTTAATATTTTATTATTTTTATTTTATGTGTATGAGTGTATTTCTTGCATATATGTAAGTGCACCTGTGCTGTGCAATACCCAAAAAGGTTAAAAGAGCTGTTGGATCCCCTGGAACTGGAGTTACAGATGATTCTTAGCTGCCATGTGGGTGCTGGGAATCAAACCTAGGTCCTCTGCAAGAGCAGCCAGTGCTCTTAACTGCTGAGCCATCCCCCTAGCCCCACAAAACAGTTCTTTAACTATAAATTTTCTAGAATATCTTCTTTTATACATTTTATTCATTTGTGTGCATGTATGTGTATACATGTAGAGGTCAGAAGAAAGCTTATAGGAGCCTGTCCTCTTCACCTTGTGGGTCTTGGGGAATTGAACTCAGGGTATCAGGTTGACAGCAAGTGCCTTTACCTGATGAGCCATCTTGTAGGCCACTAGAATAGCTTTTTGTGTGGGTAGCTTTATAACACTCATTTTCTAAGACAGAGTAAACTCCACTTAGAGCTCAGGTTATTTCATGAAACGTACCTGGTATTGTTTCTGTTTTCCATCCATGTTTGTCATCTTTTCTTCAGTAACTAGAGCTTTGTTTTGAGTCATGCCAATTCATTTTTCCATTTTCTATAGCTTTCAACTCTACGTTTGCATTTCCTCTTCCACTTCTTTTCTGATTATTATAAACTTTCCTTTCATATCCTCTTATTTTCTGTTGCTTTCTTCCCTTAGACTACCATATTTCCTTTGACTTCTTTTTAAGCAGAGATTAAGCAGCCACATTTTTAAGCCTGAAACTGTTTGCCTTGCCCCATTTAATCATTCCTGCAGTATGTTTTCCTTTTACCTTCTGATTATGCTATTTTTTCTTCTATTTTGTCATTTCTGTGTATCGACTCCATGCTGGTTCTGCAGTCATTACTCAGGCTCAAGTGCAGCTGGCTATTCACAGAAAAATGTGTGAAGAGGGAGAGAAAACTGAGTCAAAGCAGTCAGTAACTTCTCTAGCATGGGTGTTCACTCTCCTCACAAGAGTATTACTGCCAACGGAAATGGTAAGTAAACGAAGTTGTAGCTGCCCTTGAGTGCACTTTTTAAAAATAGCAATTAAAAAAATTTTTTATTTATTTCTGTACGCATATGAATGTACTGTCTGCATGTAGGTTTGTGCACCCGTGTCGTGCAATGCCGCGGAGGTCAGAAGAGGGTGTCAGATTCCCCTGGAACTGGAGTTCTCCTGGAATTGGAGTTTCAAACGGTTCTCGGCCGCCATGTGGGTGCTGGGGATTGAACCCGGGTCCTCTGTAAGAGCAGTCGGTGCTCTTAACCACTAGGCCGTCTCTCCAGCCCCTAAAAATAGCAGTTTTTAACAATATTTTAAGAAATATGTTGAAATGATATCTATAAGGAGACTTTAGAGCTAGCCTGACCATTACACAATAAAACGTAACTATTCTTACTCATCGCTTGTGATAGCCCACCCACTATTATTCTTCATACTGTCCACAGATGGTTAGCAAAGGGGGAGTAGACTGCATTCTTGACGTGTCATCTCCATCAATACGGTTTCCCCCACTTCTTTCCTGGAGCGCTTGCACTCTAGACGTCATCACTCATGAAGAGCTCCTTACAAGATATGATTTCACACCTAGAAGCAGCTGCTCCGTTCCTTCTCGAGCCTCCATCTTCTGTTTGGCTGCCTTCACTCCGGCCTCCACTATGGTGGAGGTCTATCAGGGTGAAGATGATCCAGAAGTCCTACAAGGTGTCTGCTACCAGCCCCCACCTCTAGCCTTCAGAAGCCGTCCCTACACCAGTGGGCCCACTGCCAGCATCTTCTGGCTTTTCCCAGGTGGACAGCGGCAGCCATGGGGTGCTTGACCAGCATGGGTCTCCGTGGTGGCTTCAGAGGTGTTGGTGTAGGAAGCATCACCGCTATCACTGTGAGCCCCCAGAAGCTTGAGGTGGACCCCATCCCAACATCAGGTGGTGCGCACTCAGGAAAAGGTGCAGGTCTCTTAACAATTTGGCCTCCTTCATTGATATGGTGTGCTTCCTGGAGCAGAACAAAATGCTGAATACCAAGAGGAACAAGCTGGACACACTCCTGCAATAGCAGGAGACAGCTCAGAGGAACATGGACTTGCTTGAGAATTGTATTAAAAACCCGCTGTGGCAGCTGGAACCCTAGACCAGGAGAAGCTGAAGCTGGCGGAGTTTGGCAACATCAGAGTCTAGTGGAAGACTTCAAGAATAAGTACCAGGATGAGATCCACAAGCATATGGAGATGAAGAATGAATGTGTCTTCATCAAGAAGGATGTGGACGAAGCTTACCTGAACAAGGTGGAGCTGGAGTCTCTTCAGGAAGGATGGTCTCATGAGACCAACTTTCCCCAGCAAATCGATGTAATTTCAGTACAAAGAGAGCTACTTTTTTTTTTTTTTTTTGCTGCTGTTGTTGTTCCCTTTAATTTTATATTGTTCTAAAATATGCACATATACTTTTAAGGAAATAGCAGGCACTGCTACAGGTTCCACGCTCCTCCACAGTGTTCTTCCAGAGTACACACTGTCCAAGTATATATACTTATGCAAGATTTCCACTGTCATCTGGTGCTTTTGCTTTCTTATCATTATTATTGTTTTTATTTTTTTAATTTTTACTTATTTCTTTTATGGTACTGTCTGCATGCAGGCCTGTGCACCCGTGTCGTGCAATGCCGCGGAGGTCAGAAGAGGGTGTCAGATTCTCCTGGAACTGGAGTTAAAGACGGTTCCCAGCCATCATGTGGGTTCTGGGAATTGAACCTGGGTCCTCTGCAAGAGCAGTCGACACTCCCAACTGCTAGGCCATCTCTCCAGCCCCTCTTTTTCTTTTTAAAAAATATTTTATGAGGAGAGAGATAGCTATAGAGCACTGACTGCTCTGGTTCGATTCCCAGCACCCACATGGAGGCTAACTGTCTGTAACTCCAGTTCTGAAGGATCAGACGCCCCTTCTGACTTCTGCAGGCATTGCACAATAGGAGTACACTCACATACACACAGGCAATACACTCATACACATAAAATGAAAATAATAAAATACTTTAAAAATAAAAAAATATTTTATTGAGTTTGTTTGCATTTAATATAATAAATCCCTATCAAATTCAGACCCCCTCCCCCCATCTGCACCCACCCACAGCACCACCACCCATATGCATACATGCACTGGATTTCATGCATGTTATCATGTATGTTAAGCCCCATCCTGTCAAGCATTTATGCCCAGATGTCCCTCAGTGGAAGTTCATCCACTGAAGTCTAGTCAGCCTACCTAGAGTTACTTGCTTAAGGAAGATGCACTCTCCTCAGGTAGCAGTAATCAGTTCCAATAGTTCTTCAGTTAGGGCTGGGGCCTGCCGCCATTTCCCTCATTCTATGCTGTTTTATTTTTCATTTTCATTTATTTATTTCTTAAGGGATTCTACAATATAAGAGCATAGTTGTTTTCAGATCACATTAACATTACTCGGTTTGCCATACAATTAGGCAATTGTTGCTATCATCCACAGATGAGGGATACCATTCCTCATTTGTTTTTCTGGGACTGTGTTACTTCACTCAGCATGATATCTTCTAGCTCTATCCATTTACTTGCAAAGTTCATGATGTCACCTTTCATACCCACTGCATTAGAACTCCATTGTGTAGATGTACCACATTTTCTCTATCCACTCGTCAGTTGAGGGGCACTTGGGTTGTTTCCAGCTCTTTGCTATTGTGAAGAGAGCTGTAATAAACATGGCTGTGCATGTATCTCTCTGGTAAGATGAGTCTTGTGGGTACATTCCCAGGAGGGGTATGGCTGGGTTGGGTGGCAAGTTCATAACAAGTCTTCCAAGGGTTCTCCACACTGCTTTCCATAGTGGCTGTACGAGTTTACATTCCCACCAGCAGTGGATGAGTGTTCCCCTTTCCCCACAACCGCTCCAGCACTTGGTATCATTTGTTTTCTTGATCCTAGCCAGTCTTATTGGAGTGAGATGATATCTTAAAGTGGTTTTAATTTGCATTTCCTTAATTATTAGCGATGTTGAACAATGTTTAAGATGTTTCTTGGCCATCTCTAATTCCTCACTTGTGAAGTCTCTGTTCAGCTCTTTGCTCCATCTTTTGAGCGAGTCATTTGCTTTCTTTCTTCTTTGTTTTTTGAGTAGTTTGTATATCCTGGTAATCAATGCTTTGTCAGATGTATCTGCTGTGAAGTTTTCCTCCCACTCTGTGGGCTATGCTGAGTTTTTATCTGATTGAGTCAGCACAGGTCGTATGCATGCTGTCACCATTGTGCAAGTTCATATGAGCAAGTTCCAGGTAGCCTGCAAGCCTCTGTTTCCTTATGTTCATCCACCACCCTTGGATCTTACAATCTTTCCACCCTCTCTTCTACAATGGTACCAGAGCTGTGGGCGGGTGAGGTTTATGTATTGCACTTTGTTGCATGAGGAAGCTTGGTTGGTGAGAGTTGAGGACTATATTAGTGTTCTCTCTATCCACTATTCCTCTGTGTTCCGGGAGCCTTAGGTATAGAGGTTCCACTGTAGATGTCACTTTTTTTTGAAATTTCATATGTGACTTATGTATTTGCATCACTTCATGTCTCTCTCCTCTAACTCCTCCTATGTCTCTCCAACTCTCTGCCAAATTCATGACCTTATCTATCATAATTACTATTATATACATACATATGTATGTGTGTACATATGTATGTCTAACCTGAGTCCATTGAGTGGTGCTTACAACCTCTGTGATTCCAAGTCCAGGGGAATCTGATTTTTTCTTCTTGCTTCCATGGAGACCCATGCACACATGCTGTGTACACATAGACACATACATATACATAAATAAAAATTCAAAAATCAAAATCTTGAAAAACAGGTTAGTATCTAAATATACAAAGAACTAAGAAAACTAAATGTAGAACAAAACTCCAAATACAAGCTGTCTGATTTAAAATTGTGGCAAGGAATTAAACAGAGAGTTCTCAAAAGATGAAGTTCAAATGGCTGAGAAATATTGTTTTTAATGTTCAACATCTTTAACCAGCAGAGAAATGTAAATTAAAACTGATCTTACCAGGTCAGAATAGCTAAGATTCAAAAACAAAGGATGACAAATGCTAGTGAGGATATGGAGAAAGGGGAACAGTTATTCACTGCTGGTAGGAAGGCAAAATACTGTAGTCACTATGAAAATCACTGTGGCAGTACCACAAAAAGCTAGAAATAGATCTACCATGATACAGCTTTACCAGTCTTAGGTACATACCCAAATGCCTCTATATCCTACTACAGAGAGACCTGTTCATCCATGTTCATTGCTGCTCTATTCATAATAGGTAGGAAATAGAAGCAACCTAGATGACTATCAACTGTTGAATGGATAATGAAAATAGGGGACATTTACTTACATAATGGAATATTATTCAGCTGTTAAGGAAAGGAAATTGTGAATTTTGGGGTAAATGTATGGAGCTGAAAATAATCATCCTGATTGAGGTAACCTAGACCTGGAAAGAAATTTGTCACATGTTCTTTCTTATATATGTCAGCTTTGAATCTTTAGGTATGTGTATTTTTCACTGGGAAATCCATAGAGCTCAGGAAACTAGTTAAGGGCCATTGGGGGAGCAGGGCTTCCTGGAAGAGGAGATAGAATGCAGTGATATAAATGAGAAGAGGGGAATGATGGAATTAGAAGGGTGTGCAATGGAAGGGCAGAGTAGAAGAGAAGTATGGGGAGGAATAACAAATAGTAAAGGCCTTTTGAAAAAGCCCTGTGTAAACCCATACTGTAGAAGGTTCCTAACGTGTATACTTATATAAAAAGAGTTTAAGTGGAATTACCCCATAACAGAGGTTAGTGGGATGGTGCCTCTACCAGACACTGGCAAATAAAAAGCCCAATGCTGGGAATGGGCTCTGGGGTTATTGACCAGGGAGGTCCCAATACAGATAATACTGGCTATTGCCATTGCTCTTGATTGCTCTCAAGAACTTGACAGTGAGAACCTATTGCTGAAGACACTATGCATGTGAGTCATACATGGAGAACTCAAGCTGGTACTGTCCTTGAAGCTTCATTTCTATTGCCTATTTTTCACAGTACTGGAAGATGCTATGCATGCTATTGGAAGAAAAAATAATCATCAATCTTACCCAGCTGTGAACTCTGTGAGCTGCAGTAATGAGCAGCCTGGCAAGATATGCTCTGATGTAATAATGGCACAAGTGTTCTGGGAGCAACCAGGCCCTTTGAGATTGGAATTCAGGCCTGCTTAATAAGATGGAACAATACCTGGTATTGTTATCAGGGCCAAGTGCTTGTGGCCACATGAGGTACAGGCCATAGGGGAGATCCTACTGCTATCATCCTATTAACTGGCTTAGTATTAAGCCTACTCCTAACAACTATTACTGTACCCATACATTAATGCACCTCTCAACTCTCACCAGAGAAACTTCTTGAAGCAGATGATGATGAACATGAAGACCCAGAACTGGTCAACATGCAGAGAATAAGAGACTACAGAGTGCTTAAACTTAAACAGGACACCTATATCACAACGTCCCATTATGCTTGGCTTCAAGGTTCTCATATTCTTAACCTTCCACTGGATGTGCATTAAGATAATTTACTCTCAGAATTTACTTTGATTCTCTGGCCACACACTCAAATTATTTCCCATCAATCACATTTTTTCTTCTCTTGAGGTTAATGGGATACACAGACACTGTGCTTTCTGCCATGACAGCTTCACTCCATGTTTCAGAATTTCCACACTGTCAAATGATGAACAATGCATTAACATATAGTCATCACCATGCCCTTTCCTGGTTTTTAATCTCAACTTCCTCTGCATCAGAACATAGACTTCTGTTTCCTAGAGTTTTCAACATTGCTATTATTATTTTCTTGTTGTTGTTGTTGTTGTTGGTGGTGGTGGTGGTGGTGGTGGTAGTAATGGGTTTTTTGACAGTCTCCCTAGTCCCAGCCCACCTGGAAGTTCCTATGTGGATCAGGCTGTCCCGGATCTCACAGAGCTCCACCCTGCCTCTATTTCTCAAGAGCTGGGACTAAAGGCAAGGGCCACCATACCCTGTGTAAACATTGCTATTATTGATGAGTTCTGACTGATATCACTTTTTTAATTTTTTTATTGAGCGCATTTCATACAACATTTGTTAATCAAATTGAGACTCATTCCCCTATACATGCCCACCCCTCATGTCCAGCCTGCTCCCTGCCAGAGCTCATGGATTCTGCCATACATGTTAAGTCCTGTCTTGCATCTTTTTCTCAGTCTTTTATAACCTTTTTGATGCACAAGTTTACTGTTTTGGTCAGTTCTTTGAATAGGTTTTCTCTTTCTTTTTTTTGTTCCCTTTGATTTTTTTTTATTATTCCAAAATATGCATATACATACTCCACATGTAAATCAAAATTACAAAATCTGAAAATAAACTATAGGTTAATTCCAAAACACATTTAGAAATTCACATTTTAACAGTAAAGTTGCATGTAGGTAAAAACAAGTATAACTTTGCATTCTTTTTTTTTCAGAATATGAATACATATCTTCCACCTATATATGGTAATTACAATGTGTGAATACAAGTGGTAGGTCAATTCCAGAGCCCATTAAGATATTCACATTATAATAGCACAGTTACTTTCAGATACAATGAAATATAATAATAAAGTTGCTCAGTTTTCCTGCCAACTGGGGATTTGGTGTTAACATCCACAAATGAGGGAAAACATTCACCTTTTTTTTTTCTGGGCCTATGTTACTTCACTTAGCATAATGGCTTTGAGTTTCATCCATTTACCTGCAAAGTTCATGATGTCATCTTTCTTTACTGCTGCATAGAACTCCATTGTGTAGTTGTACCACAGTTTTGTTATCCAGTCATCAGTTGAGGAGCATTTGCATTGGTTCCAGCTCTTTGCTATTGTGAAGAGAGCTGGAATAAACATAGCTGTGCATGTATCTTTGTTGTAGGATGTATCTTGTGGGTGTATACCCAGGAGTGCTATGGCTGGGTCAGGTGGAAGGCTCATTTTGAGTCTTTTAAGGGTTCTCCACACTGCTTTCCACAGTGGTTATACCACTTTACTTTCCCACCAGCAGTGGATGAGTGTTCCTCTTTCCCCACAACCTCTCCAGCATTTGGTGTCTTTTGTTTTCTTGATCTTAGCTAGTCTTATTGGAGTGAGGTGATACCTTAGTGTGGTTTTAATTTGCATTTGCATTTCCCTAATTATTAATGATGTTGAACACTTTTTAAGATGTTTCTCAGCCATCTTTACTTCCTTACTAGTGAAGTCTCTGTTCATTTCTTTATTCCATCTTTTGAGTAGGTCATTTGTTTTCTTCTTTGTTTTTTAAGTAGTTTATATATTCTGGATGTTAATGCTCTGTCAGATGTATCAATAGTGAAGGTTTCCTCCCACTAGGTGGGTTTTTTCTTCACTTCCTTAATTGTTTCTTTAGCTGTACAAAAGCTTTTGAGTTTGATGAGGTCCTACTTGTCAGCTGTTGTCCTTATTTCCTGTGCAGCTGCTGTTTGACTTAGAAAGTCTTTTCCTATGCCTATGTCCTGTAGGTTGCTGCTGACTTTTTCTTCTATCACCTTCAGGGTTTCAGATTTCAGGTTGAGATCTTTGATCCACTTGGAGTTTATTTTTGTACAGGGTGAGAGGTAGGTGTTTAATTTTAAAAATGGTGATCCAGTTTTGCCAACACCATTTGCTGAAGCTGCTATCTTTCCCCCATTGGCTCCTTTGTCAAATATGAGGTGGCCGAAGCTATATGAGCTCGTTTGAATCTTCAATTTTGTTCCATTGGTCAATTGGTCTCTTAAAGACCTAGAAATAAACCTAACCAAAGACACCAAAAACCTCTACAATGAACATTTTAAAACCCTGAAGAAGGAGATTGAAAATGACATCAAAAGATGGAAAGACCTCCCATGCTCATGGATTGGAAAAATTAATATAGTAAAAATGTCCATTCTACCCAAATTAATATACAGATTCAATCCAATCCCAATCAAAATCCCCATGAGTTTTTTCACAGACTTGGAAAAAAAATCTTTAAATTCATATGGAAAAACAAAAGACCCTGAATAGCTAAAGCAACCCTGAGTGAAAAGTACAATAATGGGGGGATTACTTTACCAGACTTCAAGCTATATTACAGGGCTGTAGTCATAAAGGCACCCTGGTTATGGCAAAAAAAAAAAAAAAAAAAAAAAAAAAAAAAACCAGACTCATTGACCAATGATATCACTCTTAAAACTCTCCAGAAGTAAACAAGAGTATCGCAAATGTGTGGACTTTACAAGGCACAGTGGAAAAAAATAAGTTCGCTGCATGTTGTGGGCACCACCGTAGTTAGCTTAGAATGAGTTCACAGAACGATTTTCTTGTTCACATGCTTGTAGAAACTTTTTCAGTACCTCCTTGAAGCTTGAAAATCAAATCTGATAATGTAGTTAGGCTAGTGGCTAATTCAGTGATGTTATTCTTCTGGGTCAGTGACCTCAACTAAGAATATGAACAAATATTGCTGAATATGTTCCTAAAAGCATAGAATATTAGGGTAAAAATAGGGAGCATTAGTATTGCAATAGTTTTCTTTGTATCTCAACCTCCACATAAAGGAAACCTCCTATACTATAGAGATAGACTTTTAGTGACTATTTCATTGTCTCCCACACAGTAGAAGCACATTACCCTTTAAAAGTTTCAACATTTAGCACTGGAGAGATGGCTTAATGGTTAAGAGCGCTTGCTGCTCTTTCAGAGGACCAGAGTTTGGCTTCCAGCACCTATGTCCAGAGGCTCACAACTGCCTGTAACTCTGGCTCCAGGGCATCCAACACCCTCTTCTGGCATCTGTAGGCATCTGTACACATGCATATACATTAAGAAAAACAAACATAAACACATAAATGAAAACAAAATAAATCTTTTTTAATTTTAAAAATTTGATATTTATTGGTCTTAAAGTTAGGCAATAGGTTGTTATATTTTTACTTCTATCTGGCTAAATGGGAAGGTTGCTGGTGGAGATATTCTCTTAGTACCACTGACAGATAGAAAACCTACACTACTCATTCGCCTCCAATACCATGAATGGCTGAGTTCACAGATTTAACCATGTGTTTTCCCACTTCTCTTTTCTTAGCCCATCATCCTACACAGGGCACAAAAGCATAGAATCAGATACTTGTAGGCAAAGAAACTTTTAGTCATTGTTTACTATTTATGTTATGCTATCATGCAATAAAATAGCATTAAAATCTTCTAATTCTCTGGTTAGGGTCAAACCAATTTTTAATAGTTTCAAACCTAAGGCCAACATGATGAATGAATAAGAATCTGTATGTGGCCAGTGTTTATCTGCAAGGTTATTATAAATCATGAAAATCTGTCTTTTGATAGGTCCATCACAGCTCTGAAAGATAAAAATACATAGAAATTGACCTCCATCCATCCTTCCTTCCCAAATATGTATTTTTCCAAATGGAAGACTATGATTTTTCCCAAGAAGAAAAAAATCTGATCTGGACTATGGTCCAGGACATCAATGAAAGACATTTAGCTAGGCATCTACTGTTTGGGGAATCCAAAGTGATTGAGTTCCAGTTCATTAATTTCAAGGCTATGTTGCTCTTGTTGGGGTCTCAGAATCAGTGAGATGGCCTAAACCCAGGTCAGAGAGGATACAATAGCACGAAGACAATTATGCCACAAGAAAAATGTCCGCTAATCAGCTGGCAATCAGTTCCTAAGAGAAGAGAGCCCCTCCCCACTGCAGCTCTTCAGTATTTATACTGCCCTCCTGTAATGACTTCAGGCTTGCGCAGGTGCATGAAAGGGCAAGCTCGAGCACTCTGCATCGAAGATTAATGAGCTCTGTCGATTTGCCCAGAGGATATCTGATTCTCCAGCTTTCTGTAGCTACTAGTTTCACACTTCCCTCGGGATTTTTTTCCCTTTCCCCCCTGAAAAAAAAATTAGCTAGTAATTTAAATACATTCAAAACGTGTACATCTACCCTAATTTTGCAATGAAGTATGAACTGAAAAGGTTGTTCATCTGAGTATTAGCACAGCAAGTAGTTCATAATGGCAGAGTTCTTTCAGTCATGCTTTATGTATACTTGCTACAATTAGTGATGCTCAGGATTCAGAGCTATAGAAACCTCTCCTCCTGGAATTATGTAACCCCAGCATCCCCAGAGTCTACATTTCTTTCCCTGGTCCAGAAGCTGAAAGGCAAAAAACTATGTGGTCTCTAATAAGTAATAGAACCATTTTAAAGCCTCCTACAATACAATACAAATGGCTGGAGTAAGGAGGAGGTTTGATTTTCTGGGTAAAAGCTATTGAGCTCCCACGCACACCCCTCTAAAGGAATATGCAACATTGTCCTAGACAACCCGGTCACCCAGACCTATATGTTTATGTCAGAACAGGAATTGCCTATAAACTGAAATGAATATCAGGAAATTTGCTGTTCCTCCAAATTGATATTTTATAACCCAACTACTATAAAATCTCATAATCTTTAAATACAGGAGGTCAATGTACTAAATGGCTATTTTATGATACCATGTAAAGCCTCCGATCTGTTTCTCATGGGGACTGACTCTTCCTAGTCCACGACTCTCCCTTGATTGCTCTTTCAATGAGTATATGAATAAAAAGAGAAAACTATCTGGCTCCAAAATATTATCTGTGCCTTTACCTTTCTGCCTCCGTTTAATGCCATGAGCACCCATCCATGAAGAATTGTTTCCAGACTATATTTATTGGAAACTAGATTTTGCTAATTAATTTCTGTGTGACTGTCTTGTGATGCAATGTTACCAATCATTTCCACTTTAAAACAAAGATAAAGAAAACAAAGAAAGAAATAAGGAAACAGAAAAAAACCTGCAACCCCCTTAAATTACATAATTTTCACACAAATGGATTGAAGTCTACTCTAATTTCCCAGTTAAGTTTATCATTGATCTATATTCATCGTGGTCTGTTTAAATTATTATTTTATAGAGTAAGAAACAAAAGAGTAAGAAATATTTTTTGATCTGGAGAAACTGTTCCTTAGAAGATATCAGTACCCTGTGCTGTCTTGGAGAAAATGTCTGTATCTCAAAAGCTATTAATCTGCAAAGTTGGAGATATTAGGAAGCCCGTATCTGACGCAGGTTATTTTTATTATTTTTTTGACAATTTCATACACGGATATACTGAATGTTGGTAATTTTCACTCCCCCTGCTCCCTCCTCTCATCCCTTTCCCTATCCTGCTAAAATCTTTCTTTCCAACAAACCCCCGCTCCACTTTGATTTTTGTTTATGTGTGTGACACTTGATGGATTTAATTATAGTTGCTTGCATGAACATGATTGGAGGTTTGTTTGCAGGAATGTGGGCAACTTATCAGTGACTACAAAGCTGAAGAAAAATATACCTCCTTTCTCAGCCCACAGTCCCTCAGAGACCAGCAGACCTTCATGATCTCCTCCCCTTCACATACTAAAATGATGACAGGCCCCATGTTGTGCAGATCTGGTGAAGGTAACCACAGCTTTTGAGAATTTGAGTGTAATGGCCATCTCACGTCCAGAAGACACTGTCTTGTAGCACTCTTCCGCATTCTACATCTCATACATTCTTTCTGCTGCCTCTTCTGTAATGAGCCTTAAGTCTAGAAGGCATGGATCCCATTTAGGGCCTCTTATGCCAAAGTCACTTGTTTTCCACACTCTAACCACTTGTGAGTCTCTGAATCAACCACTACCCACTGCAAAAATAAGCTTCTCTGACCAAGACTGAGAGCAGTGCTAATATATGTATAGAGATATTTAGAAGGCAGCTTGACACCATCAGACCCATATTTGGGACTTTTTTTTTCTTTACTCAAAAGAGATGAGAGATGTCTTACTGAAGTCAGCACCTCACAAGTTAGGAAGGACTTGATGCCAATTCACCTCCACTATACAAAGATCTTGGTTTTAAATGAGATGTTCTCCAAATATCTACTACCATTACATGAAGATCTTGACCAGCTTCTCATGAGGCTCCACTAGATAAGCATATCCTGCCGTAAAGGAAGAGTTTTCCTCCTGAAGACATAACTGAAAGCTTAACCCAGGGCATGAGAACCCCAGCCACTGTCCATGGTGCTACAACCTCTGTAAAAACCACAGGTGGTCTCCATCACATTCAGTCATAAATCGAAGCCTATGCACATTTGTACTTTATTTCCATTGTGTGTATGCCTGATGGACGACAACACATGTGCCACAGCATGCATGCATGCAAGAGGACAGCGTCATGGTTAGTTCTCCTCTTCTACCTTTGCATGGACTCCAGAGACTGAACTCAGGTTCTTGGGCATTCAAGCAAGTACGTTGGCTCTATGAGCCATCTCATGGTCCTCTATTATTTTATTGAATTTTTGTGATTTTTTTTACTATATGGTTTGCCGACACTTAGACTCCCCTCCCCTTTCTCGCCTCCCCCTCTGCCCTCCACCCAATTTAATATGCCATATATATGTACATTAAATATGTACTAATATGCACCACATATAAATGTACATATATATGTACCATATATAAAACACAGCTTACAGAGTCTAATCTGTGTTCCCAAATGTCCTTAAGTCCATCCACTGGGCTCACCAAGAGTCCCATCCTTGGAAGACATTGTCTTTCCCCCTCCCAGCATTCATCAGTTGCCGCAATTTCTTTAGGCTGAGTTGGGATTTCTTATCCACTTCCCCATGTCTAGGCTGGGTTTTGTCTGGTTTGAGCTTGCATGGGACATGTGTGTGCTGTCACCATTACTCTGACAGCTGTCTGGAAGACTCTGTTTCCTTGTGTTCAGCCACCCCGTCTGGCTCTTAGAGTAGTCCCACTGCCTCTTCTCCAATGATCCCTAACCCTTGAGAGGCAGAGGTTTGAAATAGTTGCCCTATTCATGGATAAGAACTCTGTGGCCTCTTTTTCATCATTTATCAAAGAAGCTTCTTTTTGCAACAGATGCTCCATTTACTACTACCGAGTGCCAGGGCTGGTCAAATGCAGAGAATCAGTGTCTGTGAAGCATTTAACCCTAAGCAACACATCTTCATTGCAACCTCTACACACAGGATAAATGTATCACTCAACTAACACCAGAGAAGTTTCCTTCTACAGCAGATGGTGATTAACACAGAAACACACAATTGGTCCTGAATTTTTAATTAGATACTTAAAGATATCTATTAACTCTTGGTCAATATTGTCAACATTAACTTGATACTTTAAAATCAATATTTAAAAACCTATTTTTGATACCTTGCCCAAGAAATAAAACCCAAATCTTAGAAACTGAATAAATAGAGAAATGAGCCAATCTGTGTGTCATGTTGAACTTGGTTCCAAAGGAACCTATATTCAGCAGTCTCAAGATAACTATTTCATGACTGGAAATATCATCAACTAATTATAATCCATCAGTGATGGAAGTATTATTATTATTATTGCTAGCTGGAGCGCTGGATGGCTGTAAACCCAGAGTATGCAAGGAGAGAAGAAAACCTGGATTCAATTTCAATCCATCTTTAAAGGCTGTGGAGAGATAAAGTTAAAGGGATAGGAGTAGGAAAAAAGTCCTAGCTGAATGGGGAGGTCCCGACTCCGCCCCTCTCCAGCCCCTCTTCTGTCAGAAGGAACGCCTCTGAGGTAGGGGCTGCTTTAGCTGGAAGGGCAGCTGATACCAGCCTCTCCCTTCACTGTACAGCCTGCACCATGCTGTACACACAACGCTCACATGCAGAAGCGAGCATGGGAGCTACTGAGGCAGAGGGGCATTTCCTATGGACACCAAAACTCCCAGTTTATCTCTTCAGAAAAGGAGATTCCACTATTTCACTATGAAATAAAAATGGCCAAGAGAAAAAAATCCCTTTGTTGTGTTTCTTGGGCTGTGAACCAATCGCAAATTTGTAAATGCCTATGCAGAACTTAACCTACTGCACTGGAGCGGACAAATCCCTGAAGCAGGGCACATTAAATGTAGAACTTGGAAAGGTTTCTATTTCTCTAGCCCACCATCTTCAGAAACACTCTCAGCAGATATTCCAGATGTAACACCATTTAACTTTGTAAAATATAAATTTATGTTTTAAATTCAGAATAAAGTCTGAAAGCCTTTTAACTACTAAAATAACATAATGGAACAAGAACAGCTAATGATTCCTGCTCGCTACACGTACTAGGCCATATGTTCCAACTGTAGTAACACTTTTCATTATTATCAGAACTCTATCCACATTTTATTCACAACGTGATGGGAAAAGCAGAGACTCTGAAGACAAACTCCGCACTTGCTGCATGGCACTGTTTGACTTTGTGCTAGGGACATTGTCTCTGAACCATGGTTTCTTCCTCTATGAAATGGAAAACATTCCATTACACTGTGAATAGGTTTTTTTTTAAGCAACCAAAAGTAGAAAAAACAAAGTAGAAAAAAGCACAATAGAAATGTTTTTAAACTGATTAAATTATAGACTTCATAGAGAGGGAAGCATGTAATTGTGTGATGCTATGACAGAGCCATTTAACACATCAAAACACCCCATTGCAACCCTAAAAGTGAATCAGTTAGTTTTCAGTGTTCATCCTCCATGCCCATTTTTCATCCAACTAATTTTTTTCATGAAATAGCCTTCTAAGCCTAGGGAACAACCTGCAGAAGAGGGGGCGTGGTAGAATGTAAGGGCTGCGATTGGGGTGAATGGTGAAACTACAGCAATGTAGTCTGGACACTCATTTGATCAACTTGATTGAACAAACAACCTGTCACCCCCCACTGGATGGTGGGGCTGTAGGTGTTTGGGCACAACAGCCTGCAGATAGGTTTTGCATGAAGGATGCTTGTACTCATGGATTATCACTTATAGCTAAAAATGAAAAAAAAAAAAACTGAGAGAAAGATGCAGGACAGTTATGGCAGAATGCATGATCTGGGATGGGGTGGGGGGGGAGGGAAAGGGAAATAAGCCTGAACTGAATTGGAAAAAATGTATGAAATGCACAAAGCATCAATAAAAACTAATTAAAAAAAAAAAAGAAATAGCCTTGAGCCTCATTGGATTTTATCTTAAAGAGACATAATTACCTGACTTTTCCTGGTCAGGCTATCTGTGAGAACATGCTAGAACTGAAGCCCATTTCTTTCTCAGAGGATCCTATGATAGTTAATATTGATTGTCAACTTGATACATTCTAGGAGACAAGCCGCCAAATACATCTGTGAATAATTTAGATTAGGTTAGTCTCTGGGCATGCCTGGGAAGGGCTATCTTGATCAGGTTAACTGGTGTGGGAAGATCCTCCCCAAAGGAGGATGCCACCACTCCCTGGACTTGGGTCCTGAACTGAATCAAAAGGAGATAGCAAGCTGAACACCAATGTCCTTTGTTCTCTGCTTCTTGATTGTAGATATCATGTGACTGGCCACCTCGAGCTTCCCACTGCCATGATTACTCATGACTGTGCTCTTGAAATATGATCTCAAACAAACCCTTTTTCCTCTTGTTATTTTTATCTGGGTATTTTATCACAGCACCAGGAGGGTAACTAATACAGATGATTGCCAGCCACAGCTTCAACCTCATCTTCATGTTCTCCCAGTGATACTTCAGACTTTTTAAGCTTTGATGCATAATTTGGAAGCAAGTTCAATGACACATATAAGAAGATTAAACTTACAGTGGATTGACCAAACAAAAGTTGCTTTTTTTTTTGCTATAAAAGAAAACATCTGGAGATGGAGATTCCTGGGCTAGCAGGATAGCTGCATGTAGTCACAGGTGCAAAGACCCTTTTCTGTATGGGTTCTACTGCATGCTTGGGTTGTCTCTCCAACCCATTGTATAAGGGGACTTTGAGTTATAGGTATAAAAACAACTCTGGGGCTGGAGAGAGGGCTCAGCAGTTAAGAGCATTGTCTGCTCTTGCAGAGGACCTAGGTTTAGTTCCCAGCACCCACATGGCAGTCAACGACTGTCCACAACAGGGGGTCTGATGCCCTCTTCTGACCTCCATGGCCACTGCAAAACATGACTGCACCCACATGGTGGCTAACAACAGTCCATACCTCTGGTTCCAGGGAATTTGACAACCTCTTCTGTCCTCCATGGATTCTGCATTACACAGGTACACTTACATACATGCAGGTATATAAGTCATACACATAAAAATGAATAAATAAATGTATTTTAAAAAGCATAGAAACAACTCAAAGTAATTTACATGTAAGAAAAATTAAATAAATTTATCTACCTTAACAGAATGGAAAAGTTAGCCTCAGGTACAGCTAAATTCAGAAACTTAGCTACTCTCACAGAGTCCTTCTTCTTCTTTCTCAGAGGCAAATTTTCTGTATGTAGCAAAGAAAATGGCCAAAGACCACTATGTCCTATATAATTTGCATTCCCAGATGAAAAAGTGATGAATTGTGGCATTTGCATCCCAAACATAAATAACATAATCCCACATTTAAGGAGTTCACACAGTTAGTAAAAAAAAAAAAAAAAAAAAGGCTTTAATTTGCTTCTTGAACATTAAAGTGAAGTATTATACTCTACCTTAATTTAAATATTTAAAAAATTATTATTCATCTCCAGTCTATACCAGCAACTATCACTGTCAGATCTTCAACTCCTTATAAGGTCAAAGAGCATCAAGCTCCAAAGCATATTCCAAAATTCAGGCATTCTAGTGTATTGCATAGAAAAACACACCATGCAAATAAGCATCAGAAATCACAAAAGTTGCATCTTACTTTTGTATATTTATTTTTTTAATTTTTTTTTATTTTTGTATGTGTATGAATGTACTGTCTGCATGTAGGTTTGTGCACCTGTGTCGTGCAATGCCATGGAGGTCAGAAGAGGGTGTAGGATTCCCCTGGAACTGGAGTTAAAGATGGCTCTCAGCCACCATGTGGGTGCTGGGGATCGATCCTGGGTCCTCTACAAGAGCAGTCGGCACTCTTAACCACTAGGCCATCTCTCCAGCCCCACTTTTGTATATTTAAAATGCTCATCACAGTATGAAGGATTCCAGAACCTCCTGAAGCTACCTTGATAATTCTACATAATGTCTTTATACTGAATAGTATTTTCTTTCTTTTACTTTTTTTATTTGAGTGAAAGAAACTCAGACCTATAGAGCCAGTCCTTGGATATGAAAGAGAAAATTTAAAGGCAAGAGAGAAATGAGAAGTATAATTTACTGTTTGTAATATGCTGCACAATCTGCTTTTGTAAAGACATAATTCCATGTTTATGGCATAATATATGTCATAACTACAGCAAAGGTAAACAGAGATCGAACCATGAAAACAGTAGAGAATGGTTCACTTTGGAGTGGCATGGTACTGGGAGATTGAGTTATTACTCAATTGAGTTATTACTTTCTTTCAGAAGTAGCTCTGTCTTCCACCAGGAACATAAGTGCATTTTGACAAGAGAATGCTGAATGCTTTGTGTTGTTTACTATACAAGTGCTTGCAGCTCCTTAATTATACACTGATGTATCTGTGAATGAAAAAATTCTCTTCTCCACCACATACCTAACCCACTGCTGTCTTGGCCGAACTTACATGGCTCTCTTTGTATGTAAGCATGTTGCTCAGTGGCTTAGACAATAATAGGCTCTGTGTACACTTCTTGATGATAGTACCCATGAACCTTCAGCAACAACTAAGCTTGTCTAACCGCCCTCCATCAGACACTGTGCTTCTCTACATTTTCACCGGTGGGCAAGCCAGGCTGCTCTACAAATGCTCTGCTCGGATGGCAATGAAATTCTGCTACATCTTCTCTTCGAAGTCACCTCCAATAATAATATTAGCTCATAAGTACTCAGCATTTACCATGTGTTGTGCTCTGTGGTTTGCATATGATTTACTTAATTCTTACACATGTTTAAGTCCAATGGGGTCAGTTTGATCATTTTCCACATTATATGTGTATCCTACCCAACATGTCTTAGTGGCCATTTCCCTTCTATAATTTAAAAGCAAAGGGTTGTTTTAGAATGTTTCCATTGCTGCCCAGTTCTATAGACAAGACAGGAGCTCTCCTATCCCCTGGCCATCTGACAACACTAGGGCAGGGGTTTTGTGGCCGCTTGCAAATATGAAAGGTTACATAGAGTGTAGCAAACTAAGGCTGACTCTGTTGAGGGAAAGAGTAGGTCGTTAGCATCAAGTAAATAGGAGCTTACTGAGCCACATGGACCTTGAACATCATCATAATCTAAGCACTCTCCAAAGCAGTCCAAAGTCTGGATCGGATGTTCTCTAAATAAAGTCTGTCTCATAAAAAGAAAGAAGCAGGGATCCATTCACTGAAACGGATATTGTGCCTTTAAAAACTGTTTGATTTGAGCATTTAAAATACTGTGCTCCGCTGCTGGTTTAATTTTTATAAATGTTCTCTCACTTATAGATCTTCTCAATAGCCACATCAGAGGGAAGGGAAGCAGGAATGAGCTCCCCATTCAGACACTCAGCACACTCCGGCTTGATTGGAATGGATATTGTACATAATACGTCCCTACAGATGTTTCCTCCAGTGGGGCACATTGAATTTCATTTAAATGCCAAGACACAAAATCTAAAACAATGTGACTTTAACAAAAAATCTGATGAGGAATTTGATGAGAAAATGGCAAGAATTCCTGTGGCATTTGGGTAACAATTTCAAGCCTTCATTTTAATAGAATAAACAGGATCATATTTCATTCAAATCTGGCAATGAGATGAGCTTTGGGTATTACATTGATATAAACCAATAAAGAATTTGCAAATTTGAAGCACTAATTAACAGACACAATATTAAATGAAAAAAGTTTGCTCCAGGGGCAAATATATTTTGAAGACTTTAAACTTTTATTAAAAGACATTTTTGAATCACTTCTTTTGTAGTTTACTCTTTGCTAGATTTTTTTTACAAAATGTGGGAGCATTGTGACAATACTTTTAATACATCTGATATTCCTTTTTCCTTTTTTCGAAACAATACATCAATGTCAAAATGTTTTGAAATGAGAATAAGCCTAAAAATGAGCTGAGGTTTAATAGAATGATCAGAGCAGACTTTATTAAATATATTATGTCAGTGTTTCAAGTTCAACAAGCTGCGTGTCCAATTTCACCCTACTGAGTACATCTTATAACAATGACCAGATCCATTTCCAAGGAAAAGCCAATTAGGTCAACTCTCCCAAGAGTTGTGAACAAAATGTTGACCAGAAAGACAAAAAAGATTTGACTCTACTACCTTAATCTAGGAGAGACCTTGAAATTTTACTCGTGTAATGAATGATAGCTAAATTGCACCATTATCACCATGTGGTCAAGAGCATCCACCCACACATCAAATGAACACCATTGCACCTTCTTGTCCCTTAAAGGTCTCTGGGGTACTGAGCTAAACCCAATTTCTCTTGAATACAAATGTGAATGAAGGTAAAGGGATAGGTATGAGGAAGCACATGGGAATTAACTCAGGTCTTTCAAGCAGATGCACTTTTAAAATAAATATCTGTTAATACTTAGCTTTATGTGAAAATTATTTTGTGATAGTTGTAGAGAAAGAACTTTCTAAGCTTTGGCTTTCTGTTCACAGTGTATTGCAGAAGAATTCTCTCTACCTAATTGCAATGCTGCACAGAAACACTTTCTTTAGACAATATCTAAGACATATGTATCCAAAGACACACGCTTCAGAAAATAGGAATGTCAGCCAGAATGTTAAAGACTCAGATCTATGAGACCAAATTTCACATAAGGTATATTGATCTATGTGTGTGCATGCACGTGTGTACATGTGTGGATATGTGCATGTGTGTATGCATGCATATGTGTGATGCATATGTGTTATGCATATGTGTTTCACATGCACATTTTGAGTGTTTGTATTTTTAAACAAGGATTTATTTTACCCCTATTCAAAGTCATTTATTCAGCAGAAGTTGATTGGTGTTAATATTACCTGTATCAACAATTCTGCAATCTGTGCCCCTCATAACAGGTTTTCACAGAGAATTAATTTGACTGTGTTATGATTGAATAACACATTTTCCTTCCAAGAAGAAAGGAAAGAAGGATTGAATAGCATAAATGGCTTTATGTACATCATATTTTCATATCACCCCATGAGTGACTACATCTATACCACAAATGAGAAATGTAAAGCTTAGAAATGTTGAACAATTGAACCAGACCACTGAGCCAACAAATCAAAGAGCTAGAATTTCAAATCCAGTGGGGTTGGACCCAGAGCCTAGGCTTTTCCATCTTGCTAGAGCGCCAGCAAAATTGATTAAAAATGCAAAGTTTAATCAAATTAGCTAAACCATTGAAAAATGAATTTAACATCTTTTCTTTCAGAATAAATTCCTATCTTAATTTTGTGTCAAGGATGTCTGTTTTTCATGGGAACTGTGAGCCTATTTTTGTAACAGAAAACTTATCGACAAATCTGTGCACAGCCACCCTCCCCGCGATGCACCATATCATCAATTAGAAGATTATCCTTAGCTCCACTTCCGCTTCCCCTCGTTAGTATTCAGCCAATTTGTCATATTTTGCATGCCCTTATTAGCTATAAGAAATGCTTTCTGGAAGAAAATGTAGTGTAAATAAATAATCAAGTAAATTAATTTTCTTCCACTGCATTGATCAGTTGTGAGTGGAACTTAACCAACTACTATTTTGAGTGCGGTGTCCCTTGCTCCCCTCAGTTTTTTATATCAATGATAGTTCACTGACATACCTACATTGTACTTAACATAGATAGTACTATATGTTTAATTTTTTATTTGTGTTTGTGTGTGTGCAGGTACATTCATACCATACACCTATTGAATGAAGTCAGAGGATAACTCAGGAGTCAGCTGTTGCTTGCCATTTTGATCCAAGGACATAACTGGGTCCTCAGGCTGGCGAACAAACACTTCCACTCAGCCTTCTCATCTGCCCAATAAGACCATATTTTAAAGGACCAAGTTGAATTCTGCCCATTGATGAACATGTCCATTCCAATTACACATTCCAAAACTGGAAAAATAACCATGGAGAGGGTTTGGGAGCCTGCCAGACTAGCTGAGACAGAATTCCATTAATATTCTATGGATAACCTCACTTATACCAACTTTGGACTGAGGGACCTCAGGGACATTTGGGGTCTCTTGGAATTAGTGTCAGTTCAGAGCTAGTGCCATATTGTTCCCCTCAAAGTGTGGTTAATTTATTTTTCACAATGCACAGAAACCCTGGTGAAAACACAAGAGTCAATATGTATATGTATGCATGTATATATTTATGTATATATAACTATGTATATATATGTATATATATAATGTAGCAATACAAGTTGGAGAGAACAACAACAAAAGAACTAGGAAAAAAACTCTGGAAAGACTCAGAAAAAGATGCAGGACATATATGGCAGAGTGCAGGGACTTAGGCGGGGTGGGGGGCATGGAAAGGGAAGTGACTCTAGATTCAATTGAGAAATGATGTATGACCTATGGAAAAGGTATAATAATAATAATAATAATAATAATAATAAATGCAAAAGAAGTCTGGGAGGGAGGCTAACAGAGCAGCATAAAGTTTGGACAAGTTTGGACAAGAGAGCAAGGTGATTCATTTAACAGACCTGCTCTGCAGTTTGGCTCAAATCTGGTTTGAGAAACTATTTCGATTGTTCTGCTTTGCCTCCTGTTCCTATGACCAAGAACTCTCCCACTGATGCAGATCAAGTAAGAATTCAGCAGACTGCCACCAATGTCCTGGCCCAGTTCACCATGAGCTGTTGGCCAACACCACAGGTTTGGCAGGTCAGATTCTTCTGAGTATGGCATTGACTCTGAAGCCACTGAAGTAGCCATACCCATTTTGCCTTTGGCGCTTAGGTGGCACATGGTACCACCCTGAGATCCAATTATCTTATTGTACTGGTTTCTCAGAGTCTTCAAGGATGATGGGGGAAATCACTTCACAAACTTACTTCTCACAATCATAATGAAAGTTGAGTCCTCCCAGTGTGGGTGAACAGGTCTTATACAAAAACACTCTAATAGGGAAGAGTTGAGTATACACACACACACACACACACACACACACACACACACACACTTTATATCTAATCTATATATATATATATATATATATATCTATAGATAGAGAGAGAGGAGGAGCTGAGCGGAGAGAGGAGGGACGAGAGGAGAGAGAGAGAGAGCTAAGGATAATATATACAGAGGATGAGGCAAAGGAGAGTGTTTGAAAACTGAAGTAAGCCAGAAGTCACAGGTAAAGTTTCGAATGATAAAGTGTTGTAATGTTTGTAGCACTAATTCTATCAAGCCACAGTCTTTTGCCTTGGGTCAAATTTAGCCTTTCCGTATTTGGAACATGTCAAACAAAGCCCTTCACATGAATTTCCTCTATCTTCCAAAGGTAGTGACATGAACTTTTCTTTCCATTTTCGAGTAAGAGGTAAGTTCTTACAAATATAAATGAGCCACAGCTGATGGGTGAAAGGCCTGATTGTCTTTTCAGACACAGGCATGAATCAAAGACACAAAAAAGGAAAGGGTCACAAGCCCAGAACTGATTCTATCAAGACTTGAGGAGAGTTGAACTCTGTTTACAATGTCATTAATTGTAAAATAATTTAACTAACAAAAAGCATATAGATCTTTTACCCCAATATTCCTCCTAGTAAGTGGCTTTGCTACTTCATTATACGAGTAACATGGAGATTTTCACATTTTTTTGTTTTTATCTTTTTGAGACAGGGTTTCCCTGTATCCCCAGCTGTCCTGGAACTCTCTATGTAGACCAGGCTGGCCTTGAACTCCCAGAGATCCACCTGCCTCTACCTCTGCCTCCGAGTGCTGGGATTAAAGGTGTGTGCCACCACTCCCGGCAATAGTTTCACTTTTTAAGTAAAAAAAGTCATCAGGAAAAATGACTTGAAAATCACACAACTGAACTTCTAATTATGTGATGTTTTGCCTCATAAACCAGTACATTTCAGTTTCAAACACTTTTCCATTTCTCTTGGTGAAGATTGATTTTTATAATAGGTAAAGCTATTTTTCATAAATTTTAGAATCATTTGATTTTAGATTTTTAAAAAATGTTTTACTTTTTTGGTTTTGTTTGGGGATTTGCCACACACACCCGCCATTCTTTCCCTCGTATATTTTAGATTCGTTAATATACTTATCAGTGTGTCACTATAAAAACAACAGCCAGGGGCTGGACAGATGGCTCAGTGGTTAGAGCACTGGCTGCTCTTGCAGAGGACCCAAGTTCAATTCTCAGCACCCATAACTCTAGTTCCAGGGGAATCTGACACCCTCTTCTGACCTCCCACAGGCATTGTACAACATAGATGCACTTACACGCATGTAGGCAATACACTCAGACACACAAAATTTTTTTAAAAAACGATAGGCAAAATTTGAATTTTGAATATCAAATATTGTTCCTTTTTTAATTCCAGGTAATACCTTGCGTTGCATATGCCATATTAATGTCTATTTAGATTTCTGCTTGCCCTTCTACGTTGTAAGATTCTGAAGTCAGAAATTCTGTCTCACTTGATTTTTCACATCCAAGTGCCTAGCACAATCCCTAGTATAAATCTCCTTTGGAAGGATGTTTTTCCATCTAAGATCCCCAGGTGAAGACTTTTCTTTAGTTCTCATTCATATTTCTTAGTTCTTATGTGCTGCACTGATTACTTTTTTTTTTTTTTTTTTTTTTTTTTTTTTTTTTTTTTTTTGGTCTTTTGGAGACAGGGTCTCCCTGTAGCCCCAGCTGTCCTGGAACTCACTCTGTAGACCAGGTTGGCCTTGAACTCCCAGAGATCCACCTGCCTCTGCCTCCCAAGTGCTAGGATTAAAGGCATGCACCGCCACACCTGGCCTGCACTGATTACTCTTTACTATGAACCTGATTGGACTGAGAGATGCCCAGATCAGTGAAGCTTAGATCTTGGTCTATCTGTGAGACTATGTCCAAAGATGTTTAGATCATCCGTGGCTCTAACTTAATTGATGATTTAGTCTATTGATGGATTCAAAATTTGAATACCTTATTTTGAGGGGTGGACTACAGCTAGTAAGGAAATAGTTCCCTAGGAGCTATGGCCTTTCTCTAGATTCATAGCCTAGATTCATAATCTCCCCTCCCTTCTTCCCTCCATCCCTCCCTTCTCTTCCTCCTTCTCTTCCTCCTTCTCCTCTTCCTCCTCTCTCTCTCTCTCTCTCTCTCTCTCTCTCTCTCTCTCTCTCTCTCTCTCTCCCCCTTCTGAAATAAGCAGCTGTGTTCCACTATGCCCTTCCACCACGATATTTGGCTTCACCAGTAGAAACAGGCTTGAAAGTTAGCCAACCAGGGACTGAAACCCTTAAACCCTGAGCCATAATCATTCCTTCCTCTGTTCAAATCGCTCAGGTATTTCTCACGGTGGTGGAAAACTGGTAAGAACAGATGGAAATTGACTCAGCATAATAAAATCCACATGAAAATCTGGCCATGGTGCAATCTAGTAAACAAGCCCGTACTCCTTTTTCTAAAATGGAAGGAAATGATACTTCGTAGTCACTGAGCCCTAGTCAGCTGTCCTAACTCTGATACTGAAACCATCAACCCCTAGCTGCTGTCTTCTTAACTCTTTTAAATGTCTGGTATACAGAATCTTGTTACACACTCCAGTTTATGACATACTAAAGACTTCCCATTTTATTTTTATTTTCCCGCTGTAACATACCAGACAGCTATGTCTTCAAACACAGGTTTTCTTGAAATGCAGAATATTGATAAATGTGTATCAGCTTAACTGCTTTATTTTATAAATACCTATTTCCTAATTTTACTATTTTATTAATAGTAAATTTTTAATCTTATGTGTTCACTAAATATATTTTTGAGTTGTATTCATTTTCCTGGATATAAATACAATGCAATCCTTTTACTACTGAATTCTGAATTTACTTATCCACATTTTAATGCCCTTCTTGCTAAATCAAACACCACTTGATCTTGTGGGTCAATATGTATGTATATGCCTCATTTAATTAAATGCCATCAGATTTCCTCCAGATTGGCTATTCTCATATACATTGTCATCAGTGGTTCATGGTCGTTCTTTCTGTTTATCCTTGACACCACTTGTTATTATGCACTTTTCAATCTTTGCTAATTTGACAGAGATTAATGATATCTCATAGTTGCACTAGAGGCTGGACATCACATGTTTGTTGGTTGATTTATTTTCCCCTTATTTTTAACTACTTATTATGTCCCTTTTTTCCATTCTGGAACCAGTGTTTGTGATAGTCATTTACCAAATTTTCATACATAGTCTAGATTTTTCTGTTGCTTTTTAGATATTGCAAAACCTCCCAACTAATAGTACGTATTCTTTGATTTATCTATTGTGTTCTCAATTGTAAAGAAATCTGTAACATTTAAATAAAGACCAAAGAAATGGAGGGATCTGTGGAAGAAGAGCAAAACAATGCAAGCTGCTGATGGTCAGGTGCTAAGCTGGGACCAAGAAGAAAAGAGCAGACCATGGGGATTCATGGATCATCATTGGTAGAGCATGCTTTTAATTTTGGTGGGTGGGGAAAGTCACTGGAGTGTTCCAAGTCCAAAAGTGGCATGATCTAATTTGTGTTATGTTACAGTAATGATGTGATTCTGTTAAGAATGAGTAAAGAGCCAGGTCTGGTGGCACACACCTTTAATCCCAGCACTCAGGAGGCAGAGGCAGGCAGATCTCTGTGAGTTCAAGGCCAGCCAGGACTACAGGGAGACCCTGTTTCAAAAAAGACAAATAAAAGATCTGCATAAAGGAGGGCAAGGTGACAATAGCACTAAGTAAAGTGAAGTGACGGCAGTGGGCTGCAGCAGGGGCAGTAGATGTGCTGAGAAATGGTCAGCCCCACAGGGAATGCAGGAAATGGGTGTCCATGCACAAAGCTAGGGAAGACCAGAGACTGCCAAGTGTAGACTGTCAGGAACTCATTTTGGGATGTGTGAACTATTTTTAATGTCTTATTTTTTACGTGTATGAGTGTATTCCCCGCATATATGTAAGTGCACATGTGTTGTGCAATGCCTTGGGAGGTCAGAAGAGGGCGTCAGATCCCCCCGGAGCTTACGGATGGTTGTTAGCTGTCATGTGGGTGCTGGGACTTGAACCTGGGTCCTCTGCAAGAGCAGTCAGTGCTCTTCACCACTGAGCCATTTCTCCAGCCCCCAGCTGTGTTCACTTTTGAAATCATTTGAAAGACATCCAAATTTAGCTGTCTTTTATGCTGATGGATATAGAAATTCCATAGTTCAGAGAAAATGTCATGATATTGGAGAGATTAAAATTTCCTTAACATGGTAAATCAAGTGGATAACTTTTTTTTTTTGAACAACTATTTTTTCCCTAGCACTAAATTCCACTTGGTCATGAAATATCAGTTTTAAAATAATGTGATATAAAATTAGCTAATATTTTCAGTAGGGTGTGTGTGTATGTATGTGTGTGTGTGTGCATGTGTGTGTGTGTGTGTGTGTGTGTGTGCATGTTAGGTCAAACAAGGATCTTTGGATTTTTTTCTAACTGTGGTGGGAAAGCATTAGAGAGTATTTACCAGGAGAATAACAAAATCCAACCAATACATTAAAGAGATTAATTGGATCATAGCAAGAGAATGCATTACTATTGTAGTAACCCACCTGAGAGATGATTGTGGCTTGAACAGAATAACTTTGCAGAAGATTGAAGAAAGAGGATAAAATATATTTTGAAGAATCTGATTGGTGAATGTGTGCATATACCCAAGACATTTCATTGTGTGAGCATAATAGCCCACCAGTTATATCGCATTTTTATCTACTTCCTCTGTATCTGTAAACTAGGCATAGCACATTAAAACTGATTTTATAATTTATTTACTATTTTTTTCTGATGTGTATGAGTATATTGTCTGCATGTATGTAAGTACACTCATGTCATGCAGTGTCCACAGAGGACAGAAGAGGGGGTCAGATCCCTTGGAACTGGAGTTACAAACAGTTGTTAGCCACCTTATGGGTGCTGGGAATGAAACCTGGGTCCTCTGCAAGAGCAGCAAGTGCTCTTAAGCATTGAGCCATCACGCCGGCCCCAAAATTGTTGTAACTGAAGTAGCCTTAATCATAAATCCTCCAATATGCTTCATGCTTCTGAGATTCTCCCAACTGTATCTACATCATTAACAGGTATACAGAATGATTCCAAGGAAATAACTCTAGAATCTCTAAACTAAAATTTTCAATTCTCAATTACAGAGTAGATATTCTGTCAAGCAAGAAGATTCAGCTACCAATCCAAGACTCAGGATTCTCCACCTTGTGGAAAATGTCAACTGCTGAAAGTGGGCAGCAGGCCTCAGCCTACAGCATCAACTATGGGCTCAAAGTCTTGAAGAACTCTGAATGCAGAGGATCTGGTCGGAACAAAGCTCTCCTCAGGTAAGGAGAGCTTACCTTCTCTACACAGCTTAGACCTAAGACTGCATGTGTATTGGCCACCCAGGACTAACAGGCACCTCCCTACCACTCTTGGAGGAAGCTCCTTCCTGTAGGAGGCAGCAGGGTTTTCCTCCTGGGCAGGTCTTCCTTAAGCACTGCAGCCATATTCACTTTGCACCCTGAAAAGGGAATGATTCTCTCAATAAGGAAAAATACTTTGTAATCGGGGAGCAGTAGGGAACGCTGCAGGCTGTGGCACTGTTTGGCATTCCTCAGTAGGAGTGACAGCTAACTCAGGAACTGTTGTGTTTTTTTTTTGTTTTTTTTTTTTTTGGTCTTTTTGAGACAGGGTCTCCCTGTAGCCTCAGCTGGCCCGGAGCTCGCTATGTAGACCAGACTGTCCTTGAACTCATAGAGATCCACCTGCCTCTGCCTCCTGAGTGCTAGGATTAAAGGCCTGTGCCACCGTGCCCGTACATTTTTTTTAATAACTTCAGAATTTTTAAGTGAATTCTGAATTGATCCTAATGTTTCTCTTCTTTTATATTTGTTATGCATATGTCAGAGGGGCCACCAGGAGAACAATCACAAAGCATTATTTAGAAAACATTACCTAAGAATGGTGAAAGCTAGATTTCAATTTTTTTAATTTTTGGAAATTTTATTTTATGTTCATGAGTATTTTGCATACATGTATTCAAGTGTACTTGCGCAGTGTGTGGAGGCCAGAAGAAGACATCAGATCCCCTAAAACTAGAGTTACAGACTGTTGTTTGCCACCATGTGAGTACTGGCAACCGAACCCAGGTCTTCTGAAAGTGCTCTTAGCCACTGAGCCATCTCTCCTGCCCCCTGGGTTTAGATATTTCAATCTACCCTTCCTCAACAATGTTGTGTTATTAAGAAATATCATTGAGAGGGCTGGAGAGATGGTTTCAGTAGTTAAGAGTGCTGGGTGCTGTTCCAGAGGACCTGGTTCAATTCCCAGAACTCACGTGGTGGCTAACAACCATCCATAACTCCAGTTCCAGGAGATCTGATGCTCTCTTCTGATACACTCATATACATAAAATAAAATATTTTTTAAAAAGAAATTGGGGAAATAGCAAAAGAAAAACCTGTTACACTGATTTATTTTTATAGATCAAAAATAAATGTATGTCTGGGAGTCAAAGGTAGGAAATGCTTTTAAAAAATCACTGAAAATAAGTGTACCTGAAAAAAAAAATGTTTTCAACCTTTCCAAAGCAGCAGGTGGCTTATAGAATTCCAGCATCTCAGGTAATTTCAGCCTCTGTTTGGAAATGGAATAGTATAAATCTTTAGCACTAGAGTGCTTACCTGTAAGACATATTTACATCAGAGCAGCCTTGAGATTTGCTTAAGATCTTTTCTCTAACTTGGGAACATACCATTGTCACCATTTCCAGGGAAACGTTCAGTTTCATGAGCTTACCAAATATCGCTTACACCTTATTTAACAGGCACTATCTATTTAAGACAATCAACAAAACTGTATCAAAATGTGGAAAGGCAAACAATTTAATACGCTACCAGGGAGAGCATCCACAGGAATAGATTGAAAAGGTCAGAAGGAATTTACTGCAGGCATCTTTTAAACACGCTACTTGTTGAAAGAAAAATCAGTTTGTGTTCATGGAAAAAAATAAGAAATTTGACTTCCAAGTGTATAAAGCTAACACATCATAGTTTCTACAAACAGAACGAGATAAAAAAGGACCAGGGTCCTTAAGGTAAAACGCACACTCCTAAAAATGAACACCACACTGGCAGAATTTGTAATCGTATTTGGGGCAGGAATGTAGAATTTCCTCATAAAATTTGGGGAGAAAGCACGCCACTTTGGTGACCTTTATTTTTCAGTTCTACTCTACTTGTGTGAGGCTGTCCAGTGTGAAGTATGTGTAGCAGGAAAGCTAGCTGGGGGCAAGGACTCTGACATGCTGGGGATGTGATGAGTTCCACACTTGGAAGATGTGGGCTGGGCTTGAGCTCTTAGTTCGGCACTTTCTGTATACTAATGAGTAAAAGAAATGAGACTCAGTCTTCTCCCAGTGGAGGGGAATGGTCACAGTGACCAAAGATTTTAGTGTGATGCCTGAGAAACGAATGTGCCCATTTCTACTCTACACACATGCATGAGTCTTCATGCACTGCCTGTGTTCTCCAGGGTAAAGCCCAGTACTCTGAGTGTTGAAGGCACAGATACCTACTTGTGAAAGGACACCGAAGTTAAATACTGGATTCATCAGAAAGAACTGAGTTTATTCTTTTTTATTTTTATTTAAGTTCTTGTTGTTTTGTGTGTATGGGCTGCATGTGTATGGCCAGCATGTTTGTTTGTGTACCACATACAAGTCTGGTACCCACAGAAGAGCATGTCAGATCCCCTGGAACTGGAGTTACAGAGGATTGTGAGCCTACATGTGGGTGCTGAGAATTGAACCGGGTCCTCCGCGAGAGCAGCCAGTGCTCTGAACTGCTGAGCCATCTTTCTAGTCCCTAGTTTTAGTTTTTAAATTAGTGTACAAGGCATTAAATACAATACTTTTGAAGAAAATGTGTTTTAGTAGATTCTCCTTTCCCCTTACCTTCCGCACCTGAGGCAAGAGAATACCAGGTTGGTCTACATAGAGAGACTGTCACTCACACAAACATTCTGCTCTATATTTAGCTAATATTGTTATAGTCCTGCAAGTCTCTGTAATTATCATGAAAACCCAAGTTCTACCTGATGAAGACTGAGTCCAACCAATAGAATTCAGAGACAACCATTTGAGAATCATCTACCTGACAAATCAGCCATAATTCCAAATACTCAGTTAAAACCTGAAGGAGAGATTTTTCAGGTCTGTTTTCTACATTCATTTTTTAAGTGTTCTTACATCTTATGCCTAAGGAATTCTCAAATTCTCACAAATTCAGTGAAGGTCTATTCCATGGTATTTTTCTCCTTGAATTTGGGGTACTCAAGGCAGCTCAGTAAACAATCATAATTAAGCTTAGGCATATAAAGCCAACCGGTGAGAATGTGAATGTTACTTATTTATTCTGTGGCCTTGGACAAGTTACTTAGTTTCTCTGGGTTACAAAGGGGAACAATAGCAACATTTAGCTGGACTCCAAGTCCATTGGGGCCTTTGGGAAAATGAGAAAAACCTATTCTTTCCTCAAAGTACTTTACTGCTTAACAGAACAAAATATATATACACTATTCCCTGCAATTTATGCAGTGTGCAGCCTGCAAAACCACATGTGGTGATCATTTTTTATAAGCAAATGAGGTAAGCTTTGCCATTTAATGCATTTAAAATAATCTCAGTAAATGTCTATTACTGTTATTACTATACATATTATTGTTCACCCTACATGTCCTCAGTACAAAAGCCTTGATATTGTCATTCCTTGATAATATATTACCATTAAAGTGCTGCTACACCATTGCTCTGTGGTCGTAGTCTGTGTGTGTATGTCTCTCTGTGTACATGTATGTGTGTGCTCTGTATACATGTGTGTGCATGGTCACGTGTGTACAGGTGCACATGCTTGTACCTACATGTGGAACTACTGCTCATTTTTGCTTTTTGAGACAGATCTCTAACTGGGACCTGGGGTTCATTGATTAGGCTACACTAGTTGACCAGTGAGCTCTGGGGGTCCACATATCTCTGTCTCCCCAGTGCTGGGATTACAAGTACAAACCACCATGCCTGTCTGTTTACATTGGTGCTGAGACCCCAGCTCTAATTAAACTCAGGTCCTCGTGGTTATGTGGCAAGACCTGTACAGACTAAGCTCTATGCCCAGTGCCCTCACTGCTTTGCATCTTCTTAGTGAAAAGTCAAACAGTACTAGAATTAAAATAGTTTCCTAAATGCTTTTAAATGTTTTGAATCTGGTCAAATTTCTAGGCAGTCCAACATTTTTACTTTGGCCACTGAATATTTACTATTGTAATTCCAATTTATTTTTCTCCGTTTATGACTTCTCGTATTTTTTTACATTAGCGGAAATCAAGCTCATAGCTACAGTAAAGTACGTTTGTGGTTCAAATCTACACCCAGACTTCCAGGAAAAGTGTTCACGAAAGAAATATCAAAGGAAGACAAAATATATTTAAATTGCATTAGGTTCTTCTATTAAATTGAAATTAAAATTTCCTCAGAAAGCTAAAAATCTGTGTTTATGCTCCTTTTGGTTTTGTTGATTCGATTTGTCTGTGTAGTAGAAGTTTGCTATGGATTTGGGGCAGGCTACAAAGCCATTTCACTTTTAGACAGATTGGGTTTATTGATCGATACTCATTTGCATATAGAGATGTTAAAGAAACCTTCTCTTGGCCCCTGCTCTCTAACTGCACGGTGCTCCAACTTCATTGCCAAGCACTAGTCTAGAAACACCTTCCCTCACAATTAAATGCAGGGAGAAGAGCACGTTCATAAATGGGAGAGGGATGCAGTTTATAATTAAGCAGAAATGAAGGCTCTGACAGACAAGATGCTGGGAATAAGAAGGCAAACTGTTCCAGGCCTCCTTGTGCTTTCTGGGTCTAGCACATCTTTCCCTGATGAGCTGGTCTGACCACAGCTGGGCTTTACATTCCTGTAATTAACACGGCAGAAGCTGAAGCAAGGGCTCAGCTTTTCTTCCTCTCTTATTTGCATGTTGGGCTGCAGCATTCTAAATGTCAGTATTCCAAATGCTTCTTCCCATCACAGAGTGGCCTGTGAGCTCCTCAAAACCAGTTTGCAAATCTTCTGAAAATCATTGAATTGGATGGCATTAGATAAATAATCTATACACAGGGATCCCCAAAGTCTTTGTCAGTTTTCTCACTTTGGAGAAATAACAATGAAAATTAGTGGTTTTTTTTTTTTTTTTCATTTGCCTTGTGGAAAGGTCTGATTTAAACATATTTGCAAAGGAGCCTCCTCAGCGGTCTCTTTCATTAGAGCAAGGATGTGGTCTCAAAAATCAGCAAGAAGCTGGTGTAGAGGGCCTACCAAAGCTGGGGTAGAGGGTATACCGAAGCACACCTTTTTAGTAGTTTCCTGGTAACCAGATGTTAATTTTCTTGCCTATTTATAGACAACTAGAACTTCTAAGTCAGTAAACAAACCACGAAAAAGTACAGACTCTCATTTTGGTGACAGTAATTTGTACACTCAGTAAAATTCTGGGTACTGATTTTATAGCCTTAAAAATTTTTAGCTGTTCTGACACCTACAAGTTTTCATGGTCCTAAATTCTGCAGTGGAGTGTGGCAAGCAGCAAAATCAATGGTTCCATTTTTTTTTCCTCCTATGAATGTCCTACAACTAGATGCAAAGATGAAGACCACACCCCGCATGGTGCTGGACACCTTTAACTCTACCGGGGAGGTAGAGGCAGCAGATCTCTGTGAGATTGAGGCCAGCTTGGTCTACATAGCTCCAGGCCAGCTGGGGCTATAAGGAGACTCTGCATGAAAAAAAAAAAAAATGAGGACCTGTCTAAATGAGAAAGAAACCACTGCTGTTCAAGTATCTGAAAGTTTATGTAACTTGGACGCCACGTGCTTTCGTCCACCTTTCTTATTCATATAATAATCTTAAAGTGTGGCATGTAATAATTACCAGACTCTGTGTGAACCACAGTATCCAGTACTAGAAACGGAGTGGCTATTTTGAAGGCTGAGTTGTCCCAGATCACGGTGCCAGCAGATTCAAGGGTCTAAGGAGGGCTTTGAATACAATGCCATCTGACTGCCCTCACTTGGTAAAAGAACTGAAAACTCCCTTCTGCTGTCTGTGAGAGCATTAACCCCCATCCTCAGAGCTCTGCCCTCATGACTCAGTCACTTCTGCAAAGTTCCACCCAGCCAAAGTTCTATTGCTATCACCTTGGGAGGCAGAATTTCTACATGAGTATCTATGCATTCTGCCTCTGGCCACCTAAAATCCACATCTTTCTCAACTGTGCACATTGCATCCTGATATTCCCCAAAGTCTATCTCATTCCAGCATCACCTCAAAAATTTAAAGTCCAGAGTCTCATCTAAATAATGTCTAAATCAGATATGGGTAAGACTTGAGGCACTATCCAGTCTCACTCCAATTTTTTCCTAGCTGTGAACTTGTGATATGTGTGCCCCAAATGCAATGGCAAGACAGACATAGGATAGATACTTCTGGTCAAAATGGAAAAATAAGGAAGATGAAAAGGAAAGCAGTTTGCAAAAATGGTGAAAATCTGAAGCTCAAAAATAGTTCCAGGTTCTGGGTTCTGGGTTCTGGGTTCTGGGTTCTGGACCTCATAGGGCAGACATCCTGCCTCTTCAGTTTTCCTGGGCAGGTATTATTGAGTTGGAGCCTCCCCAATCACAGCATTATGCATGAGTTGGAATTACTGATACCATAAGCCAGTGGCTCTACTAGCCTGAGGTCACTGGGTAGCTGCACCTCCAGAATATGTATACTCTATGTGGTGGCCTCACCCCTTAGGAGGACTATGTCTTAGGTCTTGCCCCTGTGGCTCCAACACCCCATCCTTACAAATATAGGTGATGATGACTGTGCTGCGTTGCTCATCCACTCTGGGAGCCAGCAGAGGCAGCACTGTGCTGACCTTACCAGGGCTGGCCATCTGTGCCCTCTGGAGAGGCAGGCAAAATAACCAGTACCCAGAGAAGCCTACTAGAGCCAAATCTTAGAAGTGTAAAGAACATAACACCAGACTCTGGGGAGCAGAACCTGAGAGAGCCATGGGCACTGGAGCCAAGGTTCCCTGAGCTACTGTGAGCTCTTCTTTGAAACTGATCTCTCCTGAAGCCCTTGAGCCTAACCCTATGATGGCTTTAATGTTTGCATCCCTCCTCAACTCAAGTTGAAATTTAATTGTTGCTGTCACAGTACAAAGAGCTCGGTTTCAACAATTTTAAAATTAATTGCTGACCATTCCATACATACGATGTGTTGTGATATTAATTGCTGACCATTCCATATATATGATGTGCTGTGATAATAATTGCTGACCATTCCACACATACAATGTGCTGTGATATTAATTGCTGACCATTGCATACATACATTCCATACATACAATGTGCTGTGATATATTAATTGCTGACCATTCCATACATACAATGTGCTGTGATATATTAATTGCTGACCATTCCATACATATGATGTGCTGTGATATTAATTGCTGACCATACATTCCACACATACGATGTGCTGTGATAATAATTGCTGACCATTCCACACATATGATGTGCTATGATAATAATTGCTGACCATACATTCCATACATACAAGGTGCTGTGATATTAATTGCTGACCATTCCATACATACATTCCACACATATGATGTGCTGTGATATTAGTTGCTGACCATACATTCCATACATACGATGTGCTGTGATATTTGCCCCATGCCCTCCCGTATCTGATCGCACTCTGCTGAATCTCTGCTTCCCGACTCATCCCCCTGCTGCTTTCATGTGTTTGTTCGCTGACTCACTGACTTTAATTAGGGATGCTGTGTGAACACAGGTAGGAGGTTACTGACTGGAATGTGGCCAACTTAGTGGCTACACCACTGAAGAAAATGACACCATACATACATACACACACACACACACACACACACACACACACACACACACACACAGGAGCCATGAATTGCCAATAGCTCTTCAGGGAGGCCTAGAGCCTCCTGAGCAACTCTGGCATCTTCGACAGAGCAGTGTAGGCCCAATCTTGTCTGGATCCTGTGCAGTCATCCCCAGCGGCTGCATGTTCCTGACTGCAATGGCCATTCTATATCCAGAAAACAGTGACTCCTAGCACACCACCCCCACTGTCCTCTGGCTCTTGCATTCTTTCTGAACAGGTGGGACTGCTCTAGTTTGGTTTCTTTGCTTTTATGTATATGAGAGTATTGCCTGCATGTGTGTAAATGCACCCAATGCCTGTAGAGGGCAGAAAAAGATATCGAATCCCCTGAACTGGAGTTACAGATAGTTGTTAACAGTCAGGTGGGTGCTGGGAATTGACCCGGTGTCCTCTGTAAGAGCAGTCAGTGCTCTTAACCACTGAGCCATCCCTCCAGCCCCAACTATCTATGTTGTTATCAACATCTTGCTCAAGCCCATTTAGGTCTTTATGGAGGTCCAGACTTTCTCTACAGCTCCTAGAATCTTCTGAGAACTCACAATAATGCTCCTTCCTGTTCTGTTCACGATAATGCTAGCTTTTTAAAAATATGCCCTATAATCTCTTCCAGCTTTACTTCCTTACCCAATCCATAGCCCCTTGCACAATTTTAGTGAATGTCTACAGCATTCAACCTTCACAACAGAGTTCTCATATCTCAGTTGTTGGGCAAAATGCACACAAGCATTTTATTAACAAAAGAAATTCATTGCTCACAGTTCTGGAGTCCAGGAAGCCCACAATCACAGCACAGACAGAACTGGTTTCTGGTAAGGACCCACATTCTCACCTCTGCCTTCTTTCTATGGGATGGCTTTCCTTTCCTTCTTAAGTTTTCCATTGGCTTATATTAATTATATATAACAACATGTTTCACTATGACATTTTCATACATGTGTACGATATATTTTGATCATATGCACCCCCATCATCTTTCCCACGCTGACTAATCTACCCTCCCACTTCTCTGTGGCCTCTTTTCTAAAAGCACTATTCCCTCCATCAGGCCTCTGCCTCTTGATGGAATCACTTTGCAAAGGCCACAACTCCCAGTACCACAACTTTAAGGGCTAGGAATCCAACATATGACCAGATCTAGGGGATGGAATGTTAATATCTGACTAGAACAGAGTCACATGTATCACCAATGAAGATTAGAAACTCAGCAGTAGACTCTGGAGGAAAGGGAAAGATGGTGTTCATCTAGAATGCATGCCACTTAAGTCATCTTACTTTTACTTCTATACTTCTGTACTTCACAAGTTTCTCTAAAGGCATATATACTTCAAAACCAAAGAAAGACAAAGAAGTTTATATTTTTAATACCAAATATCATTCCATAAGAATTCATGATAATTACTGTTTAAGGTATATAATTATATACTTTTCAAGCTCTTGAAAAGAATCACTCTAGGAATATAGCTTTGCTTATAGAAGACATGGGAAATGAAAGACAAAAATGTTTTTAGATGTATCTACTTCTTTGTCAGATAAGGCAATCTTTCTGAACATTATTTTGCATTATCATCCTCATAAAAACATCATTTTCAAACATTTGAATCCTGATCACCTCTCTCTCTCTCTCTCTCTCTCTCTATATATATATATATATATATATATATATATTCACACATTCAAAGTATCTTATACTTTACTTCAAGAACCAGTCTTCTACTGCTTGGGCACACTATCATGATAATATAAAGAATCTGAGTTTAGAGAAGATATTTATCCAAGGCCACAAAATCGTCAATCAACATTGATTCTCAAGTGTCCTGTTCATGCAATGCTGCCTCACTACACTCTGCATATTAGCATCTCAGCTATCCACAGCATAGAAAGGAAGAGGAGACTACAGGCCATGTTTTATAATATATGATGCAGTTCTTAGTTGGTATTCCTATTTGCTCGTTTTGGGACTTGTTTTACTTTTCTCCTGGATTTCTTTGATCTGTCTGGTAAATGAACAAAACTTTTCAAGGTCATCATTTACTAAGGAAGACAAATAAAAACCAAGCCCAGTGACACCTCACACCCAGCCACTTATCTCATGACCCAACAAAATATTCAGGTCACAGCATTTCTCCCCTGTATGCATCCCTCGTGACAAAGAATGGTGTATTCTCAAATACTAACCCAAGACATTATTATCATCATCATTTATTCTTATTCTTCTTCTTATTATTATTATTATTTGCATTCCAAGGGCAGAGGATAACTTTCAGGAGTCACTTCTCTTCTTCCACCTTGTTTTGAAGCAGACTCCTTCACTCATTGTCTCATCCATGATGTTCTGTCCTTCAGGCTAACTGGCCCACAAGCTTCCCATGAATTCTCTCATGTCTGCCTTCCACCTCACCCCAGGGAGTGTATGTGGCTTTTTACATGGGTTCCTAGGATATAATACAGATCATCAGGGTTCCGCTACAGGTGCTTTAACCTACTGGACCATCACTGCCCCCCAAGACATTTTTCTTAAGTTAAATATTGCTAGTACCAAAGAGATCAGGATTGTTGGACTTCCTCAGGAAAAGCATTGTCAGTGTTTCCAACCAAACACACTCTAGTGGGAGAAATAGAACTCCCTGGCTCCAGTTCTCAAACGCCGATCTGAGACAAGCTCTGTGTTCCCAGCAAAACAAAGAACAATGCTGCGTCACACTTAAAGCGACTTTCTGAATCTATGTAAGTGACTTTTAGAAAAACTTTAAAATATTCTATACAGGAAAGTTGCTGCCATCCCCATTAGAGCCATTGACAAGAACAATGCTGATGTTCCTTGTGTTGTGTCAAGTTGACAATAATGACATTTACCAAATCTTACTATTATGTATGTTATAGTTATGTGGTGCTTCAGAAGCCACAGAATGGTGCTAAATTCTTTCAGCATGCTAAAAATAAACACAATCTGATTTTTTGTTGATTTGTTGAATAATGTCTTGCAAGAAAAGACAGGTAAGATTGTCACTCAGAGCACCAGGCCATTCAATTGCTTCTTAAAAGGATCCCAAATTAGAGTCTGTGATACTAATATTCTAGAATGTTAACTACTACCTTTTCAATGGAAAAAAAATGTTGGATAAAATTGCACTATCTGACCTTTGCACTAGTACCTTGCCCCTCTTCTGCCAAGCTAATAACGAATTTGGGGACTAGTAAGGACTCATCTGGAAATGATAGAATCTCTGCCTTTGTCTTTCTTCCCTGGACACTAATGGCTTTTTGTCAGTGCTCTTCACTCAGTGTCACACATGAAGCCGTTCCATTTGAGTTGTCCATTAACTCCACACATTATGTCAAGAACAAAGCAAATCCCCTAAAGAAACCAAACTCAAACACTGATATTAAATTTCTCCAATTCCTCAGCTTATAAGGTGCTGTTTTCAATTGTCAATAATGCTCATAAGAGTAAGCGATATCCATTACTAATTAAAACAAGCTGTTTAAACAAACACAAAAGGTCACCAAGCCTGTAGATCAACATATTCATGTTATTGTTTGGTTTCCTGGTGCATTACCATCTGATGATTTATTTCTGTCTAGTACCTATTTGTCTAAGTAACAAACCAAAAGAATAAACAGAGAGAACACAACCTTCCACAACAGGTTCCAAGAGGCACAGGACTCCATTGTGGCCCGGGGATACTGTCTCCTTACAGTCTATACTATGTATTGCATTGCTGCAAATGAATGACATTTTCATTTACCTTTTCTCAACTTGTTAGGATCAAAGGCATAAGGTACAGGGGAAATGCAGTTTTTATTAGGAAAAGTGACACCTGTAGTTAGCTGTAAGAGTTTTAAACAAACTTTTATCTATATGCTTGTGCTATTAAGGCAGAAATAAAATGTACTCTTTGCCATGGTGAACAAAGGTCTACATTTAAAGTTTTCTTGATTTTTTTTGCCACCATGTCCCCTATAAAATATGTTGAAGGCAACTATTTGCTCATTCTTTTCTTGAGCTCTGACATTTGAAACTGACTTTTCTTTTAAAATTGTAATCCCTGACAGTACGTTAATTACATAGAGGATATAATCTCTGAATTAATATCAAACCAATTGAGTAAGCCAGTCTAAAAGTCAGATAGACTTTCTAAGCAACTTAATATTAAGTTGTGTGATTCAGTTATTATAATCAATCACCAGAAGAATTATCAACAGAAGTAGAAGATAGGAATATTTAAATGAACAAAAGCCAGTCACACTTCCCAAACCTTGCTGTAGTCAGCTTGATCAGCATTCTCTCCCAAAGCTGTTATCTAAAACTGCAAAGCAGATTTTTAAACTCATTTGATTTTTTTCTGACCCAAACTCTGGCAGTTACATGAATTTTGGAAGAAGAATAGAAAATCATCTTTAAGGCTCATCGACTTCATCCCTCTGAATTTTTAACTCCTCGCACACAACATCTCATTTAATTCACATGCCCGTTCTATGGGACTGGTAATATTATCCATGATTTTCAAATACAGTTACTAAAGCTCAAAGAGTTTACATAACTTATCCAAAGTCATCCAACTAGTGAGGGATAGAATCCACGCCAAGACTCCATTTATATAATCAAGTCCAGCAGCCCCAAGAGTTGACTCTAAATTCAATGTGATACTTTTATTTTAGACAAACATAAGACATAGCGAGTTTGAAAGTTTTAAATGGAGTTTAGTTGCAGTACATAATGGAGTTGCCTTATTCTATTTTGACCCTGTGATTATACATATTGTGACTTCTAACTTACAACACTGGAATTCTCTGGTGCCTGGAAGTACTTCATTAGTCACCATACAACAAACACAATACAACTGAATAGTAATGTTGACTTTGCCATCTAGAGCAATAATTTTTTTTCAGATGTTTGTATCTCAAGAGCTGTAAAATTCAAGCATTGGAAATTTGTGATTCTTTGTCATATCCTGACATTCTGCAAACTTGCCACCACCACTTAAACTCCATTGAAATGTAATTTTCATGTCACTGTCTACAAAATTAAAAACAGGCCTTTTTTTCTAACAACACTGGGGAAAAAAAGCAATCTCAAAAGAGATAGAATCCATAGCCCAGGGCACTGGACATTAACACTAATACTTGTGCTGCTCACCTAAGCAGTTTCAAATCTAAAAGCTACTGTGCGCTGAGCATGGTGGTGCACACCTTTAATCCTAGAACTTGGGAGGCAGAGGCAGGTGGATCTTTGTGAGTTCAAGGCCAGCCTGGTCTACAGAGGGNAAAAAAAAAAAAAAAAAAAAAAAAAAAAAAAAAAAAAAGCTACTGTGCAAGTAGGCCAAAATGAATGTGATTTAACAATTTGGAAACCTACTTTTCAAGTTAACATTTTATTTTGTCAGATAATTTTAAAAGATCTTTAAATTTTAAAATCCATTTTATTTTTATTTTATTGAATATTTTATTTATTTTTATTATTTATGTGTATGAGTACATTGCCTGCATGTATGTAAGTGCACCCATGTCATGCAATGCACACAGAGGCCAGAAGAGGGCATTGGATCTCATGAAACTAGAGTTACAGAAGATTTTTAGCCTCCTTGCAAGAGCCACCAACCAGTGCTCTTAAATGCTGAGCCATCTCTCCAGTCCCAATTAGCAGCCACACATGAGATTAAATGCTTCAGTGATTTTGAAAAAAAAAGAAAAGAAGAATCACTTTCATATTCACATAAATAGATGTATGATTTAAGTATGAGTAAATGAAATTATTGAGTTAAAATCTTGGCTTCTAAAATACAATTAAATAGACATTTCTGTATTTTTTAATTTTCTGAAACCAACATCATTACAAAGGCACGTAAAAGTACTTTCTCAATAACAAGAAAACAGGCAAAAAACATCACCCACATTACTGTCTCTAGGTAAACTATTCATTGTCATTCATTTTTCTTCCTTTCCACTTAGCTTGATATTAGCATCTTTTTCAGAACCTTATTAGGAAAAGTCAGAAGTGAAATCCAGGTCTATTGGTTAATGCTATAGCTTTACCTTTCTGGTAAAATATTTGGTGGAGGAAAGAAGTTTTAACTGCAAAATTGTGTTTTTGAGGACTTGTAAGATTGAGTTTCTTCAGGTAAGAGAGAGCTAGCTACAGACCATTTACTCATAAGGCTATTAGGAAGAAATAACTCTATTGTGACATTGAGCATATTTTGTGAATCATATAGTCGTTTAAATTTTACAGAAATGAAGGAACCTCAATACATGACCACTCTGAATGCCAGTCTTTTTTTAAATGTGTTAAAGAACATGGGATTTCAAAGAAGGCTCAAAATGAAATTCCTGCTCTTCCACTTACTATATGACCCTAGACCTTAGAATAGTCATTTAACATTTCCAGAACTCAATTTCTTCAGACATAAAGTTGAGTTAATAACACATTAACATAGTGTGAAAATGAAGCAAGATAACATATTTAAAGCACCTAGCCCAGTATCCAGCAACCAAAAAGTGTTCAATAAATGTCAAGGAGGATTCTGATAATGCAATGCTTCTAATAAAGCATGTGAGTGGGTGAACATGATCCAAAGACCTCATTCTTATTCATTTTCACTTCTCAATGAAAATTACTTCAACCAAAATTCCAACAGATGATAGCACAGTAGAGCGGACTAAATGAAGAAAATAAGGAATCCAGTGCTGGGGAGATGGCTCAGTCAGTAAAGTGTCTGCCTTGCGTGCATGGGGTCCAACCTTGTAGAAAAGCCAGTCATGAAGGTGGTATCCAGTACTCGTAATCCCTGTGCTTGGAGCAATGGAAACAGGTGGATTCCTGCAGAACCTCACCAGCCAGCCAAGCAGGCCACGACACTGAGAGACCCTGTCTCAAGAGAAAAGTAGACACTGTTCCCGAGAAATGACACCCAAGGTTGTCCTCTGGCCTGCACATGCATGTACACCTGTGTGCTCATGCTCACACACATATATGCACCTATGCATACACAAACATGACACCCATACACACATAAAATAATGAATTAGTTAATTTAATTAAAAGAATAGATTTCAGATAGGCCTCAGTGGAAACTCTTTCCCACCACGCACTCATATGCACAGCATTCCTGCATTAATGGTCAAAGCAAAGTGTGACGAGGGGTAAGAACATGTGACTGACTCTGTCTTCTTTCATGAAAAGTAAGTTGGCCATTTTGTCCTGTAGATCTTCAGTGCAAGGATTATAAAGCCGGTGGTCAGTTATTTATTTAATAACACATGCTAGGTACTAGTGTGACTGTGCTAGACCCTGCATCCAGAAAGCTACCAAAGGATGTCCCTGTAATGAGAAAAGTGATAGAAAGCAACTGATTCTCATGATTTTGGAGAATGGATTAGAAAATATATATCATTAATTATGTGCAGAATATAGGTCATTTTAATGAAGCTAAGGAGGAAAAAGTTCAAATACAACAATGGAAATTTTATTAGCAGGGGAGGGTGAAGTGAGAATAAATAAAAAGACTTTATGAGTGGCAATTTCAAGACAGTAAAAAATTATAAGTGTGCTCTGCAATGCCATTTTATTTCCATAGCAATATCTAATATGGGACTTTAATAAGACATTGCACTTGAGATCAACAAAAAAGTGGAACTAATTATTCTGCACTAGACATTAGCTGTGCAATTAATGTGGAATTTCACAGCACAAGTAGTCTAAATATGATCATGCTTCACATGCATTTACAAAGGGCCTTCCGTTATCCTTGGGGTAAAGTTTTCTCACTCTCCCTCTTTTCCATCATAGTGAAAAGGTCCAAAATCTCTTTGTAATTTTGAGCTACCCATGTCCCTTCAAGTGCAAGCTGGCAGAGGTTCTATCAGCACGATATTCTTAAAACTTTGGAACTGCTCTGTAATTCTTTTTTATAAAATATATTTTTATTGTTATTAAAATTTTTTATACATCATACATCATTTCTCAATCCATTTTAGAGTCATTTCCATTTCCATGCCCCCCACCCCACATGAGTTCATGCACTCTGCCATACATGTCTTGCATCTTTTTCTGAGTCTTTCCAGAGGTTTTTATTATATATATGTATATATATATATATACATATATTACAAGATTATGTTACTAATCAAATCTAGACCTGTGTCCCCAACCCTATCCCCCCACCCCACCAGAGCTCATGTATTCTGCCAAACATGCTTTTCATCTCTTTCTCAGTCTTTCTCAAAATTCTCCATGTGGAAGTTGACTGTTTTGAGCAG
>VZQC01005273.1:209085-293237 GCA_009823505.1 Rhizomys pruinosus | reverse complement strand
TGGCAAAAGCAGTAGCAGCCATAGGGTAGATGCACTTTCCAGTAAGAATTGAAGAGAGGCAAAACAACAGTGTTCTTTCTCTTTTTTCTTTTTGTCTTTTTACTAAGATCTCAAGTTTTATATCTAAAGTACAATTTCTCAGGCCTTACTGATTATTTATTTCTGGTTATACTTTCCTTTTGGATGTTTAAGGCCACACAGCCCAGATTAACCAAGGTTTTTGTTTTCTCAAGGTCACTTGAGGATCTAGTCCTCAGGGCTCACTTGAGTTTGTTGTTTTTGTTTTTTGTGGGGGTTTTTTTGTGTGTGTGTGGAGCTCCTGGCTCCTTTTGGCTTTCATTTACCAGTTCTATCCACTCAAGGATAAAGTCAGGTCTTGCTAGACCTTTTTGAAGCATAAGCGGACTTTCCTCTTTATAGACTGGACACTGACTGAAGTCCCATTAGTGGATCTCCAAGACCTCCCTACACAGGAAGACTGGTGACTCACATTTGCAGGACATTTCAAGAGATGTCCCCATGCATAGTCCCCTGGGACTTAGTTGACCTCTAAGGGTAAGGAACAAAGTTATCCTTTAGGTGCCTCGGCCAAATTGGTATGGGCATTAAGTAAGGTCACCAAGCACCCAGAAAGGCTAAGTTACCCCAACCTGATATATCACATCTATACTAAAATTATGTCCTCTAAAAAGAAACTGTATGTTATTTCCATATCATATTTCATTATTCACATTTTTCCATTTTTATTTTATATTACTCTAAAATATGCATACATACCCACCATCCATATACCAAAAATCCAAAGTCTGAAAATAAATGGTAGGGATTCACAATATAAGGGAACAGTTGCTTTCAGATCACAAGGAATACAACATTAGCATTGCTCAGTTTGCCTTACAACTAGGTACTTGGTGCTAGCATCCACAGATGAGGGATACCATTCATCACTTGTTTTTCTGGAACTGTGTTATTAATTTTTTTTTAATTTTTATTTATTTCGGTATGTGTATAAATGTACTGTCTGCATGCAGGTGTGTGCACCCGTGTCAGGCAATGCCGCAGAGGTCAGAAGAGGGTGTTGGATTCCCCTGGAACTGGAGTTCTCCTGGAATTGGAGTTTCAGACGGTTCTGGGCCGCCATGTGGGTGTTGGGGATCGAACCCGGGTCCTCTGTAAGAGCAGTCAGCGCTCTTAACTGCTAGGCCATCTCTCTAGCCCCGGAACTGTGTTATTTCACTTAACATAATATCTTCTAGTTCCATCCATTTACCTGCAAAGCTCATGATGTCATCTTTCTTTATGGCTGCATAGAACTTCATTGCATAGATGTACCACATTTTCTCTATCCACTGGTCAGTTGAGGGGCACTTGGGTTGGTTCCAGCTCTTCGCTATTGTGAAGAGAGCTGCAATAAACATGACTGTACATGTATCTCTGTGGTAGGATGAGTCTTATGGTTACATACCCAGGAGTAGTATGGCTGAGTCAGGTGGTAGGCTCATTTTGAGTCTTTTAAGAGCTCTCCACACTGCTTTCCACAGTGGTTGTACAAGTTTACACTCCCACCAGCATTAGGTGAGTGTTCCCCTTTCCCTGCAACCTCTCCAACATTTGGTATCATTTGTTTTGCTCTGTAATTCTTATTAAGGTTCATATTATTACATCAAAGCCATACTCACAAGATGTGTTGGGATAAGACCTTCTCAACTTGTAACTTCCTGCAATGCTGCAGCCGGAAAAAAAAAAAAAAATCCAGGAGCGCAGAGATCTGCAAAGAACACCCTTAAAATCTTTAAGAAGGCCAGGCATGGTATCACAGGCTTTTAATCACAGAACCTTGGAAGCAGAGGCAGATGTAACTCTGTGAAATGGAGGCCAGCCCCATGGTCTACATGGTCTAAAATAAAACCCTATATCAAACCAAAGAAACAAAAACAAAAGAACCACATATAAAACCTCTATGATGACCTTGTTTTTTTGTTTTTGTTTTTGTTTTGTTTTGTTGTCTTTTCGAAAAAGGGTCACCCTGTAGCCCCAGCTGGCCTGGAACTCACTCTGTAGACCAGGCTGGCCTTGAACTCACAAAGATCCGCCTGCCTCTGCCTCCCAAGTGCTAGGATTAAAGGCGTGTGCCACCACACCCAGCCGATGACTTTCTTGTTTTAAAGGTACTGCTCAGTATATTCCTGGGGCTTTTGCAATAGGTCGTAATTAGCCACTTCTGCCTTTATCTTTAGATAATCCTTTCCGCTTTCCTGAGGATGCCTGCATGTGACATTTTCCCAGTTTCTCACTTCTGTAAGCTTCGTGAACACTACATGGGCCATAACACTATGTGGGGTGCCGCAACAATGTAGAAGTGACATAGCTGAATGCTGGAGAGGGGGTTCACAAAAACTTGGCAATAGTAAAAAGTTTCTGGACATGGAGGAAAAATTAAGTCAAAATCTACTCTTCAATGAATCTGAGGTATTCTGGAAGCCCTGGCTCATGGTGTCTCACTTGTCTTTCCTTCGGCCTTGATTCATACCACATGTGCACCGAGCACTGGACAAGCTCACTGTGCTGGTTTCAATGAATGCTTGCCATAGGCCTCCAAGTATTAGAACCTTTTGTCCCCAGTTAGTAGCTCTGTTTGCAGAGCTTAAGGAAGTGAGGTCTTGCTAGAGGAAGTGCGTCACTGGGGTTGGGCTTTGAGAGTATAGAGCTTGCCTGCTTTGTTTTGGTTTTCTTTTTAATTTTATTTTTGTATGTGTATGAGTGTTCTGTCTGCATGCAGGTTTGTTCACCTGTGTAGTGCAATGCAGCAGAGGTCAGAAGAGGGTCTTGGATTCCCCTGGAACTGGAGTTCTCCTGGAATTGGAGTTACAGAAGGTTCTCAGCCACCATGTGGGTGCTGGGGATCAAACCTGGGTCCTCTGCAAGAGCAGTCAGTGCTCTTAACCACTAGGTTATCTCTCCAGCCCCAGAGCTTGCCTGCTTTGAATTTGTCTCTCTGCTTCTTGTGCCTGCCTTGAAGATATGGGCCCTCAGCTTTCTGCCCCAGCTATCGCTTGCCATAACTTTCACGTCATTATGGACTCTTACCCTCCCTCTGTGGAACTGTAATCTCGATAAACTCTAAGTTGCCTTGGTTATGGTGTTTATCACAGCAGCAGAAAGGAAGCTGATACACACTACACTCCAACAACCAATCTTGTCTCGGGTTCAAGACTTAGTATGTTATATATTGTGGTATTTTAATTATCCATACAGTTTTCTGCTCTTACAGAAACATAATGGTTTAAGTACTGAAAATGAAGAGAGTATTTTCCCACTGTCAGGGTAGAAATATCATATATTCTTGGATTCCACCATTTTATAATGTTTACTTTAAAACTGCTATTTGAGTTGCTAACTAGGGTTTGATCCCCAGGACCCACATAGTGGAAGGAGAGAATTGACTGCAAGCTGTCTACTAGTCTCCATGTTCGTATTTCACCCACCCCTCAAACACAAATAAATAAACATAATAGAATAAAAAATGTTAAATGAATGTTAGTTTGGGATTAAGACAATTTCCAATATTTTCTGAAATAAATATACCTATTTGGTCCTATATATTCATGCAAAGCAGCATTCTCAGCATCCGTGACTATAAAATCAAAGTATCCATCAACTCTGAAAAACACTGAAGATGCTCCACACCCTGCACTAGCAAATATTCGGCCAAGACTTTAATTTTTTATTTAAAATAACCAAGCATAACCATCCCATTAGCATGAAAATGTGCTGCCTCATCAATAAGTGATAAAATTATATGTATAGCAAAACTTATGTGAAATTAAATTCCTTTATGATTTATTATAAGATCTGTTTTATATACCTACTATATTGTATATATATATATATATATATATGTATGATGTATGTATATACACACATCTATTTGCATAAAAATTTCTTGATGAAGTCTGTTTTGGTTGTTTTTTAAAAAAATTTTTTTTTAAATCTTTTTGAGTCAGGGTCTCCCTGTAGCCCCAGCTGCCCTGGAACTCACTATGTAGACCAGGCTGGCTTTGAACACACAGAGATGTGCCTGCCTCTGCCTCTTCCTCCTGAGAGCTGGGATTTAAGGTGTATACCACCATGCCCAGCTAAAAAAGTCTTAAGTAGGAAAAGTTTTCTGTTTTAATTGTTATATCTAATTAGCAATATGATCCAAATTATACAATTTTAAAAGATACATGACTACAATGTCCAAATACAGAGAACCTGGAATAACAGTGATAAAACCATATCAAGACAGCCATAATAGTGAAAACCTGGTAAAACAATATTAACACTAGATAAAATATACTGAATGTGAAATGATATGTTACTGTTTCCAAATAATAGGATTTGTTTAACATTTCAGTTGTAAAAGATCTGTTAGACAGGTGTGGTGGCACACACCTTTAATCCCAGCATTTGGGAGGCAGGCAGATCTCTGTGAGCTCAAGGCCCGCCTGTTATACATAGTAAGTTCCAAGACAGATGGGGCTGGAGCTACAGGGAAACCTTGTCTCAAAAAGACCAAAAAAATGGACTTCTCTGGAGAAGTTTAGAAGCCCTGCTTTAAGGTTCACCAATGACTTCCTCAAGAAATTTCACTAATAATCTCTTCGAGGCGCTTCCAACAAACCTCTATTTAACCCCCAGCAACTGAGACATTTTTAATTGTTTGTTTCTGTGCCCCTCGCTTCTGGTACAAAATCCACACCAGTTACTGCAGTTGTGCAACGAGTCTCCTCAAAACTTCATGACTTATTACCACTGTTAAGAGGAATTGCTGCTCTTGCAGAGGACCAGTTTCATACCCAGTATCCACATATGGCAGCTCACAACTGCCTATAACTCCAGCTCCAGAGGATCCAACCCCCTCTTCTGGCCGCCAGGGATACACACATGTACACATGCCCACATGCAGACACACACAAATACAAATAAATAAAACAAAACTTTTTTTTTCCAAAACTAAAAATGCCTAAAGATATATACTTTACAAAATAGAGACCGTGTTGCATAATTTCAGAATATAAGCAAAGTTAATCTTTATTATTGTAATAAGAATTTAAAACACCATCAGGATTTCTTTTAAATGACCTGGTATTTACTATACAACACAGCACCCAAAGTTTATTTATTCCTGTTTTGTCTGCAACAGGCAGTATGTATTAACCTATCCAACTTTACATATAAACTAATTGTAATTATTACAATCCATATAATTTAGGAGAATTTTTTTTTAAATTACACCCAAGCAACACCTTTCCATATGGCCAATTACTAGAGCTGTAAAACGCAGCAAATATATGATGTTGTATTGAACATCTGTGTTGGTTATCCTATGGGAATTTTTAATAAAGGACCAAACAGCATATTGATGTTAATTCTACATTACCGGGACTTTAAATAAAAAACTAAAATAAATAGCATCCATTAAACTGATCATACTGTTGTAACTCAAATTGTGTTTATTATGCTAATGGAACATGAAATTAAGAAAAAGACCTTTATGCCAGTGGAATTAATTAATGAGCTTTATGAAGGCATTGGGATGTAATTTATTTCTAGATAAGTAAGTCTAATTTGCAGTTCCATGGGTCTCTGCAATGCTGATTGTAATAGTTACTTGCAGATGTGCTGCTCACAGCATGTCTTTCCATTAGAACTGAACACCTCATTATATAAACTGTACCTAATTAAACATAATACAGTGGTGACTTGTTAAACTGGCCTTTTTAAGTCAGCAGCTGCCTAAGCTAATAATACCGTACACAAGATTTATATCATCTTCCCTAGAATATTGATATGAAAATATACTGCCCAAGGGATTGATAACTAATTTACCAGTGTGTAACAGGTACATTTCTGATTCTGTGATAAGAGATTAAAGACCAGCAGCCCATACAAATAAAATGAATTTGGGTCCATTTGGAACTGAAACCCACTTGGCATACCTAAAAATATTAGTAAAGTAGCCATGAAAATGGAATACTTGAAGTATACGTATATGTAAATAAACAAATGTGAAAGATCTAGAGGTCCTTCAGTTATTTTTCCAAATGTAAACAAAGGTTTTCCAGAGAAGCCATGCTCATGATGCCCATGCCACTTCCTATCATTTGTGGATGTGAAATATATCTTTTCTCACCTCAGATACGGAAAATATTTATGACGCCAAATCTTGCTTGAACAAGGCTCCAAACCAGCCTCCTTAATAGGATGAACTATAATGCTCTTTCTTTTTCTAACTGTGAGCTAGTAAGTTGAAAATGCAGTCATGAAGCCCAAGCTTAGTGACATGAAGTACCTCTTATGAAGACACATCCAAGCTCAGTCCTGTTCTCTGGCACTGCGTGCATCTGCTTATCTTCTTTCATCCTTCAACATTCAACTCAAACCTCATATGTTTTGAAAGGCTGTCCCTGACTTTCCCAGCCAATCTTAGGTAACACTTGTTATGTCTCCTAAGCAGCCAGCATGCCTCTCTTTGACTATTATACATAAAACGCTCTAACGTAGGTGTCCAGAGAACGTTCCTCATTCCTCATGTCTGCCCACCAATAGATTACATGGCAAGAGCTATATGCACTCTGTCATTTCAATACAATTTTATTTTTATTTTTTTTTATTTTTTTTAATTTTATTTATTTCTGTACGTGTATGAATGTACTATCTGCATGTAGGTTTGTGCACCCGTGTCGTGCAATGCCGCGGAGGTCAGAAGAGGGTGTCGGATTCCCCTGGAACTGGAGTTCTCCTGGAATTGGAGTTTCTTTCGGATGGTTCTCGGCTGCCATGTGGGTCCTGGGGATCGAACCCGGGTCCTCTGCAAGAGCGGTCGGCACTCTTAACCGCTAGGCCATCTCTCCAGCCCCATTTCAATACAATTTTAACTGGAAGGTCATGACAATAAATGCTAGTTGATTCAATGATTTAAGCAATCCTCAGCCAGCAACTTCAGTATTAGTCCTCTTGGCAGCTAACTCCTACAACCTTCCAGGCCTACAATAGGTCACTTGGTAAATATTTGTCAATTTAATCCATTGATGAGCACTTTTAAAGCCAAAGTTTACTTAACTTGTGAACCAAATTTTAATTTAGCATCAAATATAGTTTTCTACTCTTCACCCAACTTGATAATTATAGGTTGTCCCTTTCTGGTCCATAAGAGCCTTCTCCACTTAAAATGTGCATTAATTGTATCTCAAAAGCATCTTGATTTCACAATTTAAGATATATGCTTGAATGACTATCTTGAAATATTTAAACATGGTCACAGTAAGCTTACACAGTCATCAATCAAACTTAGGTTCAGTGTATAGGGGAACCAGCAGAGGCTTGCATTCAGCTCCTCCTGCAATTTTTTGTGAGTCCCAATACTCATTTTAAGTTACTAAAAGGCATCAAACCAAGACAAACACAAAACACACACACACACACACACACACACACGGGTATGCATGCATGTATGCTAGCTGTGGGCATATGGAACATTTGGGCTGGCACAAAATAGTATGAATAAATTGAAAAAATATATATATTTTTGGTCTTTTCAAGACAGAGTCTCCCTGTAGCCCCAACTATCCTGGAACTCACTGTAGACCAGGCCGGCCTTGAACTCACAAAGATCCGCCTGCCTCTCTGCCTCCCAAGTACTAGGATTAAAGGTGTACACCACCATGCCCAGCTTAATTGAAATATATTTTATGTAATATTAGGGAAACAAAAACATAGATAGTTGATTAGAAATGAAATTAAACAGAATGAGAAGAGCATAGAGTTTAAGGTAAGGAAAACTTCCAGCCAATCAACTACAAGTCTGGGCACTACATGATATCTGTGAAGCTTTCTTGTTAGGATTTCAATTCACACAAGAAAAGCTCTTTCTCTTCCTTTGAGGCAACTTAAGTGGGGATCATTTTACAGCCAAAATAACCAGATTCACATGTATTATTAACGGGAAGGCATAACCTAGCTACCATAAAAACACCTAAGCCCCAAACAACAGCAGCTATCACAATAAAAAACAGGCTCATCATCAGGGTCCGGGTGATGGCTCTGTTGCCCAAGCACCAGTGCACAAGCACCAAGACCCAAGTGCATCCCCCAGGTTCACATTAAAAAGCTGAGCATGATGATACAGTATATGCATTCTCAGCACTGAGGAGGCAGAGACAGGAGGCTCTTAGGGCTCACTGGCCAGCCAGCCTAGGCAAATCAGCAAGCTCCAGGCCAGTGAAAGCCCCTGTGTCTAGAAACAAAATGGATAGATCCTGAGGAACGAGACCCATGGGTGACATTTGCCTACACACACACACACACACACACACATGCACGCACGCACACACACACACACACACACACACACTTGCATGAACATCTGCACAGACATACAGCCAAACAATGCAGTACTTGTTTCAACAAGAAATGAAGATGCTGGCTGCATTAAGAATGACACAGGAAGGGAGAGGGGAAAGGGAAGAGTTGGGGAGGGGGTTGAATTCTATTTTTTCAAGAACACAACTCTTACAATGAATACCAGAACAGACCTAGGAGGACAGATTATGAATTGATGGACAAGAAAAAGTCATTGAGTACAAATGACATGAAGAAAAGGCAAACTCGAGGCTGGAAAGATGGCTTGGCAGATAAGAATACTGGCTGCTGCTCCTGCAGAGGGCCCAGGTTTGATTCCCAGCACCCACATGGCAGCTAACAACTGTCCATAACTCCAGTTCCAGGGGATCTGACACCTTCTTCTCATCTCCATGGGTATTGCGCAACATGGGTGCACTTACACACATGCAGGTGAAACACTCATACCCATTAAATAAAATATTTTACAAGAGAAGGAAAGACACATTACCAGACAATAACAAATGTTGTTTGATTCTCGAGGCTGCACCGCCAGTTCATTCTCTTCACTTTCTTCTGCACTCTTGATCTGAGTTAAGAAAAAGCAACAAGGCACAATAGAAGGACTCACAATGGAGGCCAAGTCACATTTTATCATAATAGTTCTATGAATTTTAGCAAACTCTTTCAGTATTTCAAAGATCCAGTTTCTATACTTGAAAATGAGATGACACGTACCATTCAACTGTCATGCAAATCAAGGGGGAACTCCATATTAATCAGTATTAGGGGCTATCATCTGGTAGACCACACATTTTAGTTTTAGATAATATGATTCTGTAAGTAGGGACTGCCAGTGCCTGTGTCATGCCCCCCCCCACACACACCACCACCATGGAACCCTATGGAAAGTAATTGTGCATGTGTTCCAGGAGCCATTTGCATGCACCTTATAAAGTCAGGAATGGCAAGCAACAGTCTGTCCTTCAAATACTGAGGGATTTGTGATCTGACTGCTGACTAATGGGTTGATCATAAACATGTAGACCCAAAGGCAGGTGTTGAGTAGGTGACGGCATTGGGATTTTGGTTCTGGGAAATATCTACAAAAAAGTAAAAATTCAGTTTACTCAAAGTAGAGGCATTACAAGTGATAATACTGAAATTGAAAAGCTTGTAACAGCTGGGCATGGTAGCATGGGCCTTTAATCCCAGCACTTGGGAGACAGAGGCAGGCAGATCTCTGTGAATTTAAGGCCAGCCTAGTCTACATAGTCAGTTCCAGGCCAGCTGGGGGTATAGGGAGACCCTGTCTCAAAAAGCCAAAAATAAACCAGTTTATAAGAGTTCTATGAAAAAACATTGTAAACCAACAAAAAGAATAATCTACGTTAAAAGGAAAAATTCCTAAACCCAGGCTGGAGAGATGGCCTAGCGGTTAAGAGCTCCAACTGCTCTTGCAGAGGACCCGGGTTCGATCCCCAGCATACACATGGCTGCTGAGAACCATCCTTAACTCCAATTCCAGGAGAACTCCAGTTCCAGGGGAATCTGATGCCCTCTTCTGACCTCCGCGGCATTGCACGACACGGGTACACAAACCTACATACAGACAGTACATTCATACACATAAAATAAATTAAAAAAATTTTTTTTAATTAAAAAAATTCCTAAACCCACAAAACTACCATATCTAAATCACAAAGAAATATAAAATCTGAATATATTTATAAATAGCAAGTATAGAGCCAGTAACCAAAAATCTCTAGCGCCTTACTATTTTTTTAAAAGCCCTGACTTCGGGCTGGAGAGATGGCCTAGTGGTTAAGAGTGCCGACCGCTCTTGCAGAGGACCCGGGTTCGATCCCCAGCACCCACATGGCGGCTGAGAACTGTCTGTAACTCCAATTCCAGGAGAACTCCAGTTCCAGGGGAATCTGACACCCTCTTCTGACCTCCACAGCATTGCACGACACGGTTGCACAAACCTACATGTAGACAGTAAATTCATACGCATAAATAAATAAATAAAAATAAATAAATAAATACCCTGACTTCAGTGGTGAATTCTACTAAACATTTAAAGAAATAATGCCAACACTTGTCAAACCTTTCCAATGCGTTGAAGTGAGTACTCCCTAATCATTCTATGGAACCAGAGTTACCTATCCAAGCCAGACAAAAAGCTTTATACCAATATCTCTTCCAAACCTTGATGCAAATAGTTTCAACAAAATAATAGCAAACTTAATTCAGAAACATATTAAAAGGACTATACACCCTGACTAGGCAGGATTTATTCCTGGGACGCAAGGATTGGTCAACAGAGAATCGAGCAACATATCACACAAACAGAATGAAGAAAAAGACACATGATCATCCCAACTGATGAAGAGTCTTCATGATAAAAATGCAACAATCAACAAACAAGAAATTTTAGCAACACAATAAAAATGGTCTGTGAAAAACTCACACTGAGCATCATACTCAACAGTAAATGAAAAATGTTTTCATTCAATATCAAAACAAGGTAGGATGCCTACTTTTACCACATCTGTACAATATATAACCAAAGTTCTGCCCAGAAAAAGTGGAAAAGAAAAAAAAATAGTTCAAAATAAACATAATCTTAAAAGTAGAAAACACTAGGGGCTGGAGAGATGCCCTAGTGGTTAAGAGCGCCGACTGCTCTTGCAGAGGACCCGGGTTCGATCCCAGCACCCACATGGCGGCTGAAAACCGTCTGTAACTCCAATTCCAGGAGAACTCCATTTCCAGGGGAATCCGACCCCCTCTTCTGACCTCCGCGGCATTGCACGACACGGGTGCACAAACCTACATGCAGACAGTACATTCATACACATAAAAATAAATAAATAATAAAAAATTTTAAAAAGTAGAAAACACTAAAGATTCCACAAAGGATCCATTAAGAACTGGTAGATGAATTAAGAAAAATAGTAGAATAAAGACAACACTCAAGAGTCAATAGATCCATATTCATTAACCATGACCAATCCAAAAAGGGAATTAAAATCATTCCATTTGCTTTAGCATCAAAGAGAATAAAAAGACAGGATATAACCAGTCAGGTAAAGCTCATATAATAAAGATTAAAAAACATGGCTGAAAAATTAAAGACATAAATAAATGGAAACGTCTTATATTCATGAGTCAGAAAAACATACTAGACAGTCAACACTCTAGGAGGCAGAGGCAGGTGGATGTCTGTGGGTTCAAGGCCACCCTCACGTTCATAGTGAGTTCCAAGCCAGGAGGACCCTATCTCAAAATAAAAATATAAAAAGTACTACCCCAAATTACAGAGTCAATATAATTCTTCTCCAAATACCAATGTTTTATCTTCTCTTTTTTAAATTCAATTTTTACAAATTTCGTACAACTTGATCATATTTATACCCCTCATCTATCTGCAGCCCACTAGCCCTCCACAGGTTTTCATGCATCTGCCATGTATGTTAAGTCCTATTAAGCCAAGTTTGTGTCCCCAAAAGTCTCTCAGTGTCAGTTCATTCACTGGAGGCTAGTCAACTGATCTGGCTTCACATCCTTAAAGAAAACCAACTCTCGGGGCTGGAGAGATGGCCTAGCGGTTAAGAGCGCTGACCACTCTTACAGAGGACCCGGGTTCGATCCCCAGCACCCACATGGCAGCTGAGAACCGTCTGAAACTCCAATTCCAGGAGAACTCCAGTTCCAGGGGAATCCAACACCCTCTTCTGACCTCCACGGCATTGCACGACACGGGTGCACAAACCTGCATGCAGACAGTACATTCATACACATACAGAAATAAATTAAAAAAAAAAAAGAAAACTAACTCTCCTTTTCCTAGTATGCATGAGTTGCCAATCATTTCCCAGCTGAGGTTGGGGCTTCTTACCCATTTTGCCAGTTTTATGCTGGGTTTTTGTCAAGTTTGAGCTTGCATGGGTCTTGTGCATACTGTCCCCATTGCTGTAAGTTCATATAAGTAACTTCATGGTTGTCTAGAAAACTGTTTCTTTGTGATCTTTCAGCACCCCTGGCTCTTGAGGTCCATTTTGTGTTTCAGTATGTGGCCTATTTTTTAAACTTCCATGGGCTGCTGAGTAGAGTGTATATTCTTTGGTATTTGAGTGGAATATTCTGTAGATGTCTGCTAGGTCCATTTGGTATATGATATCATTTAATTCAGATGTTTCTCTGTTTACTTTGTCCATCTGATCTATCTATTGAAGAGAGTAGGTTATTGAGGTCATCTACTTTTACTGAGTTGAGGTTATTCTGTGTCTTGAAATACAATAGTACTGTTTTCGTGGAACTGGGTGCACCAGAGTTAGGTGCATGTGTGTTCATGTTTGTAATGTCTTCTTGGTTGATTTATCCCTTGATCATAATGGAGTGTTCTTCTTTACCTCTTCTAATTGATTCTATTTTGAAGTCCATTTTGTTAAATATTAGAATCACAACACCTGTTTGTTTCTTAGTGACATTTGTTTGGAAAAAATTTTCCCATCTTTTCACCCTAAGGTGGTGCCTATCTTTGAAGGTCAAATGAGTTTCTTGTAGACAACAAAAAGATGGATTTTGGTTGCTTAATTCATTCAGTTATTCTGTGTCTTTTACAGAGGAATGGAGGTCATTGGTATTTAAAGTTATAATTCAAAGATGTGTATTGGTTTCTGGCATGCTATTTTCTGTTTGTGCCTTTAGTCCCATTTTGTGTTTTTATAATTATACCTTTAGTTGTCTTTTTTCTATGCCCTCTTGGGGTAGGACCATTCCTTTCTTCCATCTTTGCTATTGCTTCTGATATTCTCTGTAGAGCTGATTTGGTAGACATGAATTCATTCAGCCTATTTGTACCATGAAAGATTTTTCTTTCCCCTTCAACTATGAGAGACAGTTTTTCTGTGTAAAGTATTCTTGGTTATTATCTATGATAATTTAAAACTCTGCTCCAAGCTCTTCTGCCTTTTATAGTTTGCAATGAGAAGTCAGCTATAATTTGGATGGGTTTTCCTTTATATTCAACTTGTTTTCCTTGAAGCTTTCAGTATCTTCTCTTTGTTCTGTACATTTAATGTTTTACTATGATACATATGAGGAGTTTTTGTTCTGGCCCTGTCTATGTGGTGTTCTGTGTGCTTCTTGTATCTATATGGGTACGTCTTTCCTTATTTAGGGAAGTTTTCTTCTATAATCTTGTTAAAGATCTAATCAATGGCATTGAAATAAGATTCTCCTTCTTCTATGCCTATGATGTATACGCTTGGTCTTTTCATGGTATACCATATTTCCTGCATATTTCCATTCCTGTGGTTTTTTAAGATTGCTCATATTCTTTGCTTGAGCAGTCTAATTCTTCTTTATTATCCAATCTCAATATTGTGCTTTCCATTTGATTCATTCTGCTGATGAGGATTTCTCCTGTCATTTCAAATTGGCTTACTGAGTTTTTCAATTCCGTCTTCATTTCAGCCTGAGTTTACTTCAATATTTATATCTCTTGATAAATTTAGTTTTCAAATTCTGAATCATCTTTATCATTTAATTCATCCAAATATCCATATTTTCTTGAATTTCAGTTCAGACTTTATTCCCATCCCTTTCAGTTCTTTGAGTTATTTGTGTGTTCTTTAAAGTCATTGAATTCTTTAGTCATATTTGTTGTTCTTTTCTGTTTCCTGGAGTTCCTCTCAATATTCTCATTGTAGAACACTTCTATAATACTGGAAGTACTTAGCGAGGATGTATGGTCTTGATTTTTCATAGTATTTGTGTTTTCGCATTGTGCCCTGGGCATATGGATTTCCTTTGTTGATTGTGTATCTGATATGAAACCCTAGCCTTTCTTTGTTGAGTTGAAGTTTGGTTCTGTTTTATTGTTGATATAACTTGGTTTCCTTCTGCTAGATAAATTGTTTGTTGGTCTGTGCCTCAGGTTCTCACTTTTGATTTTTTTATTGGAGGAATCAGAGGGTTCCAGGCTAGCTATTCCAGAGCTCTCCAGCAGAGCAAAGGGGCCTAGGCCCAAGGCAGGCCAGTGGGGCCAACATGGAACAGTTTTAACTAGCTAAGCAGGGCAGATGTGAGCCTTGGAGCTGCAAGAATGGGACTTGTCCCAAAGCAGAGGAATGGTGACCCAGCGAGTAGTATCTGGCTTACTCGGGAGACTGCAGCTGGTCAGGTGAACTCTGGCAGAAGCGAGTGGAGCCTAGTCCAATACTCTTCCTTTCAGAAATAGAAATGCTATCCTAAAATTCATTTGGTATCTCCAAGAATCCTGATTATTTTTTTAATCTTGAAAAACAACAATAAAGTTCAAAGATTTGCACTTCCTGATATCAAAACTTACAAAATTACAGTAACCAAACCCATGTGGTGCTTCTAAAAAGGAAGACATGGATCAATACACTAGGACAGAATCCTCACAGATATTGACACATGACTTTTTTGGCAAGCCAAGACCATTCTTCGACCAGATATATAAGATGAAATAAACCCTTTCCTCTCCAAGTTGGGTTTGGTCACAGTGTTTTATCACAGAAACAGAAAGCAAACCAGGACACCAACTGTAAATTGGGTTACCCAGTATTATCCAATGAGTCAAATCACAGGGGTCTTTAATTGTAAATAAGGGAGAAGAGATCAGAGTAAATGAGGAGAGGACACAAATCAACACTGCTCATTTTGGAGATGAGAGAAGAGAGCGGGATGTCAAGGAATGCAGGTGGGTCTAGAAGCTCAAATGAGCAAGAAAATATTTCCTAGAGACTCTAGGCAACCCAATTTTAGCCCAGTAAAATCCACTTTGTGCTTCTAATATCCAGAGAATTGAGGTGATGAAGATATGTTCAATTAGTTCTTGAAGTTTATGGCAACTTGTTCCAACTGTGATTGAAAATTCACATATTTCTTTATTATAAATTCTCATGAGACAAGTTCAGGTGAAATCATCAAAATTATAAGTATATTCTCCATTTAGTTAACACCTGTCTCTTTCCTTTCATGTCATGCTTGTATCTGGCTTAACACACTGCCTGGCACATAGCAGAGAGACGTTTAACTTTCTATAGAGGTTAAACTGGTGAACTGTTTCGTGGTGAACTTTTCTAAACTCCTATGAAAAAAAGTGATTGTACAATCCAGCCGCATAGCTGAGATCTCTAATGCATATATTTTGTATATTTTTTATATCTTGTAGAATTTTATTATTAATCATTTTGGAAAGGAGAAACACTTTGACTCACAGATGTTTAAAGCATATAAGAAATAGCTACGATGCACAAGAAAAATCTAGTATAAATGTAATGTAAGTCCTTGAAGAAGAAAATTAAAATAATGGAACAGAAAAATTTTAAGAAAAAATGGAAGCTATCTACTGAGAGTACACAGTAAATCTATATTTCTCAACCCTAAACAAACAACCTGAGTTATATTTTTAATAATTATGAAATATCTCAATCTTTTTATTTCTTGAGTACTTCAAAACCAGACTTCTCCCTCAACTGATGAGTGGATAGAGAAAATGTGGCACACCTACACAATGGAGTTCTATGCAGCGGTAAAGAAAGATGACATCATGAACTTTGCAGGTAAATGGATGGAGCTAGAAGATATCATGCTGAGTGCAGCCCCAGAAAAACAAACGACAAATGGCATCCCTCATCTGTGGGTGCTAGCACCAATTTACCTAATTGTATGGCAAACTGAGCAATGTCAATGTGATCTGAAAACAACTATGCTCTTATATTGTAGAATCCCTTAAAAATAAACAAATAAAGAAAAAAATCTTTATCTGAAAAAAAAAACCGACTTCTTAGTATAGAAGAAAAACATTTTAGTTCAGATTTTGACCTGGAAGAATGAATGTGAACTCATAAGATAATTTAAATCTTAGATGAATACAGACATTTCTAGCTTTATTCCGTAAACAAGTCCCAAAAAGATGATCAATCCAGAATCTGTGAGCACTGTCAGAGCCCAGATGCTATCACATACCTCAAATGCTATCATGTAGCATTTCCCTTTCAAGTAAACTGTGTGTAAAAGAATTGGCTAATTTCATATAACATTAACAAACATGTGAGACTGGCCTAGAAAACTTATGGTTTTCTTCACATGTTAGTTACCACTTATTAGTGATTTTAATTTTAGGGAAATGTGTTTAAAAATATAACTAAACTCAGTTTCACATTTTTAAGGTTTTTTTCTGTGAAAAAAAATTGTCTTTCCTAGTTTTTAGTGCTACCCTATTCTCAGGATCTTTATTTTTAATTTTTGTGCATTTCATACAATAAATCTTGATCATATTTAGATGCCCTTTCCTATCTGCATGTCCCATGGTCACTGATACAGGTTTTCATGCATGCTGTCATGTATGGTAAGGCCTATCAAATCAAGTTTGGGCCTCCAGACGTTCCTGGTGTGAGCCCATTAGCTGGAGCCTGGACAGCCTTTCTAGTGTCCTTCCATTAAAGAAGACCAATGCTCTCTCATCCAGCAGTGAACATTTGTCAGTTGCTCCTCAGCTAAGCTTGGGGCTTCATTTTTAAGATTTTAATTCACTATTCACTTTCCCTCATAACTTTCATCATAATTATTGGGTAAAAGGAGGATAATCTGATATTGATTGACAATGTCATAAGCAAAAATTTCCATTGACATCTAAAAGCACACCCCAGGAAATGGGGGGGGTGGATTTGGGCTTTTTTATTTCCTCCACTTTCTCATGTGTTAGCTTAAACCAGGGATAACATTAATCAGATGCTTGAACCGAGCCTCCTATTAATTAAGTAAAGCAACAGCAGGGTTAACTCTTTTCAATGCAACTATTAATAATTTGAGATGTTTATTTGAAATGATCTTAGTTTCATAGGCATTAGAAGGGTGGGATTCTATACAAAATTCCCAAGACACAGACATGATTAATATGATCAATCACTGAACACCAACCATAAACAATTTAGATCCAACAGTCATAAAGTGAAATAAAATTAGATATTGCCCTGAAAATATATTAAAATTAGTAAAGACAGAAAGGAAATTAGTGGTTTCCAGGATCTAGAAGGAGGGGGAAGGGGATTGTGACTGCTGGTAGGTCTGTAATAAAAGTGCTCTAAATTTCAATAGTGGTGATGAGGTATACTCTGGGGGTACACTAAAACCCATTGAATTGTGTGTGTGTGTGTGTGTGTGTGTGTGTGTGTTTGAGACAGGGTCTCTGCAAGAGCAGTCAGTGCTCTTAACTGCTGAGCCATCTCTCCAGCCCCGAATTGTATATTTTAAAGGGGCGATTTTTATAGTATGTGACTTATATCTCAATAAAGAATATATCACACAAGAATTAGACTGAATCTTTCCTTCCTCCCTGTTCTAGTTTGTCTTCAATTGCTGTGACAAAACACTCTGACTGGCACCAACTTGGGGAGAAAAGGGTTTATTCAGCTCACATCTCCTGGGTCACAGTTCATCACTCAGGGTGCCTAAGGTTCCAGGAACTCAGGGCAGGAACCTGGAGGCAGGAACTGAAGCACAGGCCATGGAGGAATGCTGTTCACTAGCTTGCTCCCCTGGCCCATGCCCAGCCTGCCCTCTTATACGGTACACAACAACCTGCCCAGGTTGGCACCACCCATAGTGGGCTGGGCCCTCCCACATCGCTAAACAATCAAGACAATACTCCACAGACGTGGCCAGCCACAGGCCAGTTCAATAGAGCCAATTCCCCAGTCAAGGCTCCCTCAACCAGTGTGTCAAGTTGACACCAAAGCTATCCAGCACAGTCCCCCCTTCTCTTTTCATGGTCCTATTTCTCTGACCTATTCTCTTCCTGGTTTTACCTCCCTGTTTCTTGACAGACAAGGCAATCAAATTAAATCTCTAAAAAGTCTATTTTCTGTGCTTTCTCTGAACATCATAGCATCCATTCAGTTATAGGAAGTTGAATCTTTTTATTTTACTAACTTCAAATTACAGCTTTGGGAATTTGTCATGCAAATTTATGCAAAATAAGAACATGGATAAGTTACTATTTCAGTTCAGAGGCAAGAAAGCAGTCAGTTTTTAAAAATTGGACAAATCTACCTCACTGTTACTCTGATTCAAAAAAATAGCAATTATTTGTGATTAAAGTGCATTTTCACTACTCTATGCATTTCTAATAGACATTAATAGAACATTATACATATTAGATCCATTAAGGGAAACACACATCAGCAAATTTGTGTGCTGCATGCATCTAAGGGAACAGATATGATAGCATGCTTGATTAAAATACTGAGGGAAAGTGCTTCTATCCACAAGGTCTCTAACAGAGCTACCATTCAGTTTATGTATATATAAATTACATTAACTGCCCTAGAAGTGTTTAAGTGTAATGCTGCCGTGATCCTCAATGGATGGCACTCTGCTGTACTTCCCACAATGCTACAGATTAAACAAGTCTTCAAAGCACCAATGCAGTGCCAGAATTTTATTTTATTTTTTCAGGATTGCAATAATATTTGCTAGATTCAAACAAAAGTAGCCCCATCTTTCCTGGCATTGGAAATCTAAAAGACAAAACTCTGCTTTGTTGAACCCCATCTCTGCATTCACCCCAACTATTTGAAAAGAGCACCAAATTACACTTATAGCAAGTGCCTAAAGCTTAAAGATTTTATTTGCATTTGTTTCAAGGCCAGAGATTTATTGAAACAATATAAAAAAAAACATTTTTAAACGTTAGTAAATACAGTGTCTCGTTTTATAAAGCAAAATACTCAAAATTTGTGCCAGTTTTCCTGTGGTTTGTAAAATCTGGTGTACAGTATGTTTGGTGACTGAAGCCAAATCTTTGGGATGGAAAACAGTCCTGAGCTAATACAGCCCTCACTACCTCACATACTCGAAGTTACCGAAGACAGCGGACACTAAGTACTAGGCCTGTTTTACATTTTAAGGTAGCAAATGCATAAAAGCACCAGTTACTATTGTTTTCTCTAAAGTTAGGTAATTTTCGTTTTTTAAAAAAGCTGAAAAAGGATCTATCTTTTTTTTTTTTTTTTTTTTTTTTTTTTTTTTTTTTTTTTTTTTCGAGATAAGGGGCTCCCTGTCAAACCCCAGCTGTCCTCGGAACCTACATCGGGTAGACCAATCGGCCTGGCCTTGAAACTACACAAAGATCCGCTCTGCTCTCTGCCTCCCAGAGCTAGGATTAAAGGCGTGCACCACCAAAGATCTATCTTAAAAATGAAATTACAGAGGTTTCAGACTGTGATGATTTCTTTTTTTTCCAAAGCAAGGAAGTACTGGTCCACCACTGTGTTAGCAGCCCTTTAGCATTATGACTTTGGTCTCATGACATTTTAAAAGCTAAATTTGAAACATGTTGCTAATCTTTACAGCATGAGCCTAAGACCAGCCATTGTTTTACTTTGATTTCTTCTCAGGCTAGGTGCTACTTGTAACAAATACTTACACACATTCTAGATAGACATCACTAAGAGCTTAGAAAGTTTGATAATCCTTTCTCTCTCTTTTTTCCTGAATAACTTAATATTTATTTCCCTTTGGTTCCCAAAAGTCACACTTTTTATTTTTCAAGAGCTTACCATGTCTTCTGTTAATTCTCCTTATGTTTATCTAAACTTGGAAACTGAATCTATCAAATAACTCGAGAACGGAATGTTAGAAAATTTCTTCTTCCTGCCTACTCTTCCTGCTTCCTTCCTCCTCCTTCTCCTTCTCTTCTTCTTCATTCTCTCTCTCCCAACTCTCCCCAGACTGGCCAAGAACTCAATATGTAGCTAACGTATTGGTCTTGAACTTCTGATCTTCCTGTCCTGACCTCCTGAGTACTAGAATTATAGGCATGCACAACCACACCCAGTTTTATGTATTACTGGGGTGTTGAACCCATGGTTTCATGTTTGCTAAGCAAGTACTCTATCAAGTGGGATCAATCCCCAGCTTCTTATGAATATTCCTAGAATATCCTAAAGATATTCTAGATGGCAAGGTGTTATTCAAATACAAAATGCACACTGTTTAGTATTGCCAGAAATGGCTCTTCATATTGGCAAAGCCTGATGGAATGTTTTACCCATCTCAGCCTCCCTGAACATTCCAGCAGGTACGGCAACAGTCTGCACACAGCACAGCTCTATTATATATGCATTAGATAAATAACTTTCCAGTAAATTAAGAAGTGGAATCCGGGACTGGAGAGATGGCTCGGCTCAGCGGTTAAGAGCGCTGACTGCTCTTGCAGAGGACCCAGGTCCGATTTCCAGCACCCACATGGCGGCTAAGAACCGTCTTTAACTCCAGTTCCAGGGGAATCCGACACCCTCTTCTGACCTCCGTGGCATTGCATGACACAGGTGCACAAACCTACATGCAGACAGTACACTAAAAAAGAATAAATAATTAAAAAATTAAAAAAGAAGTGGAATCCGTGACTGATAACTGCATTGATAATTCCTCAAAGAAGTGAAACCCATGACTGATATCTGCATTGATAATTCCTCAAAGAAGTGGAATCCGTGACTGATAACTGCATTGATAATTCCTCAAAGAAGTGGAATCTGTGACTGATAACTGCATTGATAATTCCTCATGTGAGCACCTGAAACCTGAGTACTTATAAAAGCATAGGATGGCTTTGAAGTTTGGAGTTCTTATAAACAGAATAACTACCGGGTGATTATATTTTTTATAAAGGTGAAAAAAAGGCAACATTATCAACTGCGGGTACTAATGGAAATTGATACATTTCTAGAAAATGAATTCAGATACACATGATGAATTTCATAGCCAAATGATCTACTTCAATAAATTGTTGATTTAAAGGAAAATATGAAAAAATCCACACATTTTGAAACTAGTTCATAATTAGGTTCAGATGCAACCTTACTCCACCTCGCACTCTTCCTTGGTGGGTATCGTATTGCTCACAATGCAGGGCTAACAGTGCCATGCTCAGAGGAAATGACCAACAATTGATACTGAGTTAACTACATTCCATTTATCCTACACACACAAGCCCTAGCTAATTGCAAAAATCAGAGCTTATTTTCTGGCATGGCAGTGTAGTCCAGTGGTAGAATACGCAAGGCCCTGGGCCCAATCATACTACCTGAACAAATGCATATTTTAATTTTCCCTTTTTAACATCCTTATCCCCCACCAAAAACACATACTTCATTGCTTATTGCATGGGTCAATTCAAAAAAGTGATTAATGACATATGGAATGATCACGTAAAATTACCATCAAAGTAATTACTAATGTAGTTCTACAATGTACTTTTGAACATATTGCTCAAATGCTTAAAATGTGATTTAAAAAAAATCTATCTAAAACATTTTATAACTGGCCAGCTTTATGACAATTTAAATTTTTCCATATGGCCAACAGCTGACAGTATTATACCAGCTTTAATGTTCCTCTCCTTTTTTATACATAAATATGCATTTTCAAAACCAGATTTAAATTATTGAGAAAGGAACCGTGAATTTTTATAGAGTTCGTGTTGACATAGGGCTTTGTAGTACTTAAACTAGACCTTTACAGTACATCTTCTGTGTCATTTTTCTTACAGCACACACAAAGTTTTAACTCTATGAGAGACTTAAGAAAGTGGGTGTGAAGTCTTTTTAACACCATTGCACTATTAATTGTTCTATATTGAGTGTGCATTCATTGACTAGCTCAGCAGAGGTTTGTGAACACCGAGTAAGGTTCTGACTGTATATGATGATCTCCATCTGGGTCCTAACCCTAGCACTTCTTGGTTTCCTTTTCTAAAATACGAGGTCTACAATTTTGGTAATTTAGGGATTGTAAGAGGATCAAGGAGCCCAGATTCGCATAGGTGCTTGGTTGATGGTAAGGCAGACGTACAATCTCTTGACCTGCAGGAAATCAGGGCCTCATACTCACACATGCTTGGGAAAGTCATCCCACGCTTGAGAATCACATGCCTAAGAGCACACTAACCTTCACTCTAAACCCTGGAGAGGAGGTGGATGAAAGAGTAGAGATGCCCTCAGAATTGGCTGGAGAACTTGCCCACAAGGTGAAGAGATACCCTTGGAATGAAAAAAAAAACAACAACTGTCTTCTAAAAAGTACTTGAACACATCTGCCATGTGGCTATGAAAGTTCCTATATGTTTATATGAGTATACCTTTATTTATGCTATCTTTTTAATATTATCTACTAACATTCCATCAAGCTAGTGCTTTTCAAAATGGACCTTAGAAACACTGCTGTTGGGTTGCTGAGAGGGTTCAGTGGGTAAAGGTACTTGCCATTAAGCATGACCTCCTGAATTTGATCCCCAATACCCGCATAATGAAAGGAGAGAAGGGGCTTCCACAAGTTGTCTTCTGCCCTCCACATGTGCACTGGGGTATATTCACATCATTCCAACACACACGCACACAAATTAAGTAACATGTAATTTAAAAAATAACAATGGCTGAGCATGGGGGTACATGCTTTTAATCCCGATAGATAGATAGATGATAGATAGATAGATAGATAGATAGATAGATAGATAGATAGATAGATAGATAGATGATAGATGGATAACAAGGCACTGTGCAATGTAAGTTAGCATTGCTGCAGTTTTAATGTGTTACACTAGCTTGATTGACCCACGCTGTTGCTGAGGGTGTGACCACTCAAAGACAACAACATCTCCATGGGTCTCTGGAAGGTATATGTAGTAGATTTTTGAAGTTTGCAAGTCAAAATTTACCCTGAAATCTGATGTGCATGTAATCAAATTACTCAACAGAAAGGAAGGAAAATCTATACATGAATTTAGGATAGGAAAATTTTTCTTAAACAAAAACAACACACATATTTAATCATGTCACAAAATTAAGAAGTCCTTTCACACAGGTAGGACATCCCTTACTCACAACTACCATCATCAAAATAATTAAACCTTTGGCTCTGTTCCTGTTTTCTTTTATTCATGCACAGATTTTCCTACTCTAAGTATAGTCATTAGTAGAAATTTACGGTCAAATTTGAAATTGTCATCCTCTCCCATTGTTCATTGTACACACTTCTTTCTTCTTCCCATCGTGGAGAAGTCTAGGGAAACAATGGCCAACAGTCACTTTCTGATCTAGCAGGACACATCTCCCCCAATGGCAGGGCAGCAAGAGTATTCATGAGGGTTGGCACATAACAGGAGCCATGAGATGATTTAATATTGCTTATATGCGTTGCTTTCCATCTCCTGGCTTTATTTCGAAAGTCTTTAAATACATTGATTTGTGTGTATGTACCGAGCAATGATTCTGCACCTGTGATAGTTGAGGCTGTCAACTTGGGAGATGAGCCTGGGGCATGCTGGGAGGAGCTGGGCCTGAGCAGCTGCTTCCAACTCCCGTGCCTTCACTTCCCCTCCATGATGGAGTGTACACCCAAACTGCGAGCTAAGATAAACCCTTTCTCCTGAAGTTTCTTTGGTTAGAGTATTTTATCGCTGCAACGGGAAAAGAAACTAAAACAGTACTATTTTACAGCATTAACTGAGATACAAAGTAGCATTCCTATGATAAAGCAATTCAAACAGATGCCTGAGAAGCAGTTTGTATTTCCAGTTATGAAGTCCCTGAAGGACTCTCAGCCTACGCTCCTGAACTCCCAAGAGCTTTGGAGCAATCTGCTCATTGAGGCTGCTTGCTTATGTGTGGCTTGGGTGTGGATTTCTTTGAGTTCTTCCCTTTGGGGTTTAGATCTCCTTTTTAAAATTTTTAATATTTTATTGAAATTCATACAATATATCTTTTTTGTAATTTTTTTAATTTTCTGTATATGTCATACAAGAACATCTCAGTTGTCCTTATACCCTCTTTCCCCCTCCCATCTACATGTTCCCATACCCCTCCCCCACTGGAATTCACACACTCTGTCATTTATATTAAAGCCTACCCTGTTCAGTTAGGGTTCCCAGGCATTGCTCAATGCAAGTTCATCTGTAGTTTACTCAGTCAGCGTCTCTAAAGTTCCTCCCTTTAAGATCAGCTCTTGGAACTGACCTGGAAATCCCCTGCCCAGAAGGCTAGCTCTCAATAGCTTTGGAGAGCACTGGCCCATCCCCTGGAGGGCAGGCCTGTCCCTAGGCTCTCATTACTTAGTATCCAGAAGTAACATTTTCCTATTCATTGCCAACAGCCACAAAGTTTGGTCTCTAGGTCATAGACAGAGCGAGAACCACACTCGGGGCATATATCCGGGGCATATATCTGTGGCAAAGCAGATCTTCTGGGGCTGCCTTACAGCTCTCAGTGCATCCATGAGCTGGCCACACATGAGTGCAAACCTCTCAGGGAGGACATGGCCCATGTCATCAAAGCACTCCAGAGGGCAGGGTACAGCTCCAGGGTCAACTGGCTGAGGGTGGCTGTGCAGTGGAGAAGGTTCTTCAGGACAGGCATGGACATGTCATTTTCATAGAGATGGACTGTGGTGAGCCGGCAGCAGAGGCTAAGGGCAGGCAGGAGGGCACTGATCTGAGCGTCCTGCATCCTGCAGGCCTCCAAATCCAGGGTCTGCAGGGTGTCTGCCACACTGTCCAGAAACACTGCCAGATACATAGGACAGAAGTCTTTGAACAAAACCAGGCTCCTCAAACTCAGGTGCTTGAGCTGACGGTTGCTCTGACTCTGGTAGAGGGAATTCAAGTCACAGTGGGAAAGAAGATGGAGAAAGAGATGGAGGCCCCCAAAGGGGTCTTCAGACAGACGAACAATTGTCTCATGTGGCAACCAAGGAAATATAAGCCATTCAGGAAGAGATGCTGGAGACAGTTGAATTTTGAGAACTGAGAAATGAACTTGGTGACACACTTGTCTAAGTCTGCAGAATTATTTTGAAGTTTGAAGTTCGTCTTGAGAATGGGTGCTATGAAGGGCCTGTAAAGATTACTCATCTGGCCCAGTTATGGTGAAAACTGTGCCAAGATGGACAGACTCCACCCTGAATGCAGACCCAAATCCTCTATGTATCCTGGCTGGACAATTCTCAGTACCTTCCAAATACTGTCTAGAGGAAACGCAGAAATTTCGATCTTTGGACAGCACAGCCATAGGGAACTTCTCTGCTCTGCCCAATGCAGCAAGTATGTTTGATAGTCACTGAGGGAAAGGTCTGCCAACACCTTGAGCCGCCTGTGCAGAGCATATCTAAGACGTTCCTTCATGATTTGCTCATTGCTCACAATGTCTGCTGAAGAGCCAGCATCCTCCATTCCAGTCCATGTGTTCAGAAGGTATGTTGCAGATTCCGCAAATCAAGTACTTGAAGTTTCCGGCTCCTCCGGTGAACCTTGCTTGTCAGCAGGTTATCTACTCCATCCAGCACAGCCTTCAAGGTCTCCAGGTGGGGTGTCTTCATCAGGGTCCCGACAGGGAAGCAGGGGAAGGGCCAGGCTGCCACCATCTCACTCAGGACCTTCATTTGTCTGCCCATGAGGGCGTTGACGAAGAATGGTGGGATGTGCTCCTTGGGAAGGTACTGAAGAGCAGAGACAGCCAGGGCCTCATCCCTGCACAGCCTCTGCCTTGCCAGCTCCAGGAGCGTGGGTGGGGCCTGGTCGCTCATCCTGCTGAATTGTTTCTCTCCAAAGGGGTCTGAATCAGAAGGGGTTTCCTGATGGATCTGAGTCACTTATCAGTGAAGGTCCCTGCCCTGAACCTAGAGAGAACCAGCCAAGGACTCGGTGGTCGCTGGCTTCTCTGAGCCTTATATATACCTTTCCACCCAAACCATCTCCTTGATAGCCCCACATCCCAGCCAGGACTTGGCATTTGATTGGAGGTCTGAGGCTCCACCCCATTAATCCCTCCTGGGACTTTGAGTTCCATGATTGGCAGAGTCAGAGGGGAGAGAGTGAAACCAAAGAAAAAATACACCCATACCCACCCCCAAAACCCCCCTCCCAGACACACACAGATACACACTCACTGCCACAGAGGGGGGAATGGAAAGGGAAGAGAATCAAAACAAAAGAAGCAAAAGTTGACAAAATGAAAACAACCTAGAGAAAGGTGACAGCCAGGGTCCCATATATTCGTTTACTGGAAAAGTTTATTAATTTATTTATTTATTTAAATTTCTTTTTTGGGGGTGTTGATAGTGAGCTTTATTGCGTTGTTGTCTGATAGAATGCGTGAAATTATTTCAATCTTTTTGTATTTGTGGAGGTTTCTTCTGTGTCCCAGTATGTGGTCGATTTTTGGAGAATGTTCCGTGGGGCGCTGAGTAGAAAAAAAAAGTAGGGTGGAATATTCAGTAGATGTCTGTGAGGTCCATTTGGTGTATTGTGTCATTCAGTTTAGATGTCTCTCTGTTTATTCTTTGTCCAGTTGACCTGTCCAAAGGGCTCAGTGGGGTATTGAAGTCCCCTACTATGAGTGTACTGGGGTAAATCTGTGCCTTGTTGTCCTGGAGAATTGTCTTTATAAAGTTTGGTGCACCAGAGTTTGGTGCATGTATATTCATAATTGTGAAATCTTCATGGTCACTTGTTCCTTTGATAAAAATGTAATGGCCTTCTTTGTCTCTTCTGATTTCTTTTACTTTGAAGTCTATTTTGTCTGATATATTTTTTTTAATTTATTTCCGTATGTGTATGAATGTATTGTCTGCATGCAAGTCTGTGCACTCGTGACGTGCAACGCCGTGGAGGTCAGAAGAGGGTGTCGGTCTCCCCTGGAACTGAAGTTCTCCTGGAATTGGAGTTTCAGGCGGCTCTTGGCCGCTATGTGGGTGCTGGGGATCGAACCCGGGTCCTCTGCAAGAGCGGTCGGCGCTCTTAACCGCTAGGCCATTTCTCCAGCCCTATTTTGTCTGATATTAAAATAGCAACACCTGCTTTCTTTTTGGTACCATTTGCTTGGAATATTTTTCCATCCTTTCACTTAAAGGTAGTGCCTATCCTTGAAGGTAAGATGTGTTTCTTGTAGACAGCATATAAATGGGTTCTGTTTCCCAATCCAATCTCCCAGTCTATGTCATTTTATTGGAGAGTTTAGTCCATAAACATGTTTTTGGTCTTTTTGAGACAGGGTCTCCCTGTAGCCCCAGCTGTCCTGGAACTCACTCTGTAGACCAGGCTGGCCTTGAACTCACAAAGATCTGCCTGCCTCTACCTCCTGAGTGCTATGATTAAAGGCATGTGCCACCATGCCCAGCTTTTTTTTTTTCTTTAGTCCATAAATATTTAAGGTTATAACTGATAGGTTTGTGTTGCTTCCTTTCACCTTATTATCCATTTGTGTTTTTTGTCTCAGTTTCTACTTCTGCAGTTATGCTTTTATTGATTTCTCTTTCTAGGTGCCTGGGGATGGTTGCCCCTTTCTTCTGTCCTTTGAATTGCTTCAAGTATTCTCTGAAGGGTTGATTTTCCAGACATGTATTCTTTCATCTTGTTTATGTCATGGAAGATTTTTCTCTCTCCTTCAACTATAATCGACATTTTTGCTGGGTATAGTAACCTGGGTTGGCATTTATTGTCTTTTAACACTGGGAATGCTTTGCTCCACATTCTTCTTGCTTTCATAGTTTTCACTGAGAAGTCAGTTGTAATTCTGATAGGTTTCCCCTTATAAATAACTTGTTGTTTTTCTCTTGTGGCTTTCAGAATTTTGTCTTTGTTTTGGGCATCTAGCGTTTTAACTATGATATGGCATGGGGAGTTTCTTTTCTGATCTTGTTTTTTTTGAGTTCTATGTGCTTCTTGTATTTGTATTGGTTTGTCTTTTTTAAGTTTTGGTAAATTTTCATCTGTTATTCTGTTGAAGATCTGATCAATATCATTTTCTTGAGATTCTTCTCCTTCCTCTAGTCCTATCATGTGGAGGTTTGATCTTTTCATAGTGTCCCACAGTTCTTGGTTGTTCCATTTTTGTGTATTTTTTAAATTTTTCATAGTCTTTACTTGAGGTTTTTAGTTGTTCTGTGTTATCTTCCAGGTCTGATATTCTTTGTTCTGCTTCCTCCATTCTACTTCTGAGGCTTTTTCCATTCCTTTCCTCTTGATTGGATGAGTGTTTGATTTCCTTCTTCATTTTGTCTTCTGATTTCTTTAGTATTTCCACTTCCATTTGGAGCTTCTCAATCTCTTCCTGTAGCTCTTTGCGTTGCTGCTTAGTTTCCTTATCTTTTTCAACATGGGATCTTTTCAGTGTTTCCACTTCCTTGGAGTTTGACATTCTCTCTCTCTAGGTCCTTCTTGAGTTTTTCATTCTCTTTTTTTTAGTTCTCTGACTTGCTCTTTACAGTTTTTGATTTCTTTGAGTATGTTTATAATTGTACTTCTAATATCTATGTCCTGGGCCATCCCCAAGGGGATCCCACTGTAGGAATCTTCCACAGGGTTCATTGAGCTTTGTGTGGAATTATCCTGCACCTTTCCCATGTTGTCTCTTCTTCGTGTGGGTTTCTCTTTGCCTGTATTCCAGTGCAAATCCCAAATGCCTCTTCATTGTGTTGAAGGCTTGCTTTGCTTGCCTCCTTCAGATGCCTTTATTGTTTGTTTGATTGATTTGCTTTTCTCCTTTTCTCCTTGCTTATGGAGTGTTGACCTGTCTAAGTTTTAGGCTTTCTATTGGAAGTCTAACTCACTCTTCCCTTTCTGTTCTGAAGGTTCTCCAAAGATTCCACTTGGACACTCCTTCGGCAATCCTAGTTGGTTGGCCGCGGGCAGGGTGTGTGTGTGTTGCTGTTTAGCCCATGCCCCGGTACCTGTGCTTCAGGTGGTCCCAGGAAATCCCCAATCTCAAGTCTCACACAGGCCCACCTTTTATACCAGCTAGGAGGACAACTCTGCCCCCACAGCCACACACGCCAATTGAGCGAAAGATGAATGGATCAAACCAAACAATCCACCTGGCTGAAGCACCCAGCTCCTACCTGTGCTTCAGATGGCCCTACGAAATGTCCCCATACAAAATATCTTGATCATACTCTCCTCTATCTGCACCTACCACTACCCCACCCAATTTCATATATGTATTTACATATAGATAGATAGATAGATAGATAGATAGATAGATAGATAGATAGATAGATGCCTATATAATGATACATGTGCCCCCAAATACCCTTTAGTGTAGGTTCATCCCCTGGAGCCTGGTCAATCTACTAAGAGTCTCACCCTTAAACAAAACTGACTCTCCTTTCCCAGCACCCATTAATTGCCACTAGCTCCTCAGATAGGGTTGGGATTTCTTAGCTAATTCCCCCATCCATTCTGGGGTTTTTGTGGAGGTTGATTCATGATCTTTTCCCCTCTGGTGGATAGATGAGGTGGTTTCTGCTCTTGCGCTTTCACATTCGCTGAGTCTTTGGTTTCTCCATTCAACTGGTGACCCTACCCGATGAGCTTTGCATTTTGGTGGTTTTAGTTTCTCAGTTGTAGCATTCAGGTTTGGTTCAACTTTAAGTCCCGCCTTTTTTTGCTATTTGCTAATATCTTTTGTTTTCATTTCTTTCGAGTGTATTTGTAATTGTGCACTGTGACAATCAGGACAAGTGCTTCAAACCCCTTGTCAGGTCATTCCCATTGCTATGTCATGCTGCCACTGCCCTGTTTCTTACCTTTTACCAATCATGTTGATTCTTCCTGGTTTCATATGACAAGTGATTTTTTTTTTATTATTCTGACCACTGGGGCTATTGTCTTACTTGACATTGGACTTTCATGAAATCTTTGTCTCAGGATGGCTCCTTAGACCCTGCCTCACAAGGAAAAGAATACAGCCTCACTTCAACTTCTACTGTATCCCAGGTTCCCCTTGGTGAGAAGACAGTGGCTGCTGACCTCAGCAAGGAAGTACAAGTCCTAGACACTACTCTGCCTCTGCAACACAACCCAGCAAGGAATGGAAGAGGCGGCTTGTTACATCCAGACAAGGATGGAAGCCCAAGCTTTTCATCAGCTTTTATCGACACAACTGAGGGGAAGCAGACCGTTTTTCCCATGATGCTTGAACAGAATAGGGAGCTTTTTAAAAAAATGTTTTCTCAGTGCTGGAGAGATGACTCCCCAGTTGGCAGCTCTTAGAGAAGACCCAGATTCAGTTCCCAGCATCCATAGGGCGGCTAACAACTATCAGTAACTCCAGTTCCAGGGCGATCTGTCGCCCTCTTCTGACCTCCAAGGGTATTGTAGGACATGGTTACACATGCAGGCAACACAACTCATACAATGTAACATAAAAATTTTTTAAATGACTTGTCTTTTCCTAGCAGGATGTTTACCTGGTACTTTTGCTTAAAAGACTTTTCTTAGGCCATTTTGTTGTGTGTTTCAACATTTCCAGCTTCATATATGTGGCAAGAATGAAACCAAGGAGCTCAATAACCTGCTGCTCCTCAGGTCCAAAGTTGATAATGCACTGTCTTCCTCTCTCCAGCTTCATGTTTTCTTATGCTTATTCTGCATGTAATGTTCAGAGTTGTGAGGAGTTTAGGGCAATTAGAGCTGCTTTATTTCTTTACTTTATTTATTTATTTATTTATTTATTTATTTATTTATTTGTATCTTTTTTGAGACATGGTCTCACTTATGTAGCCCTGGCTAGCTTAGAAATCACTATGTAGACCAGGCTGAACTTGAACTTTGGTCAGCCTTCTTAACAACATGTGGCAGGAAGAATAAGGAGATGTGTGTATCTTATTTTTTCTAGAACCAGAAGTCAATATATTAGATTTTAATCTCCCTATATCACGAGTATATTATTTCTACAAGGATTTTTGTGGCCTTGTATCATTGTAAGTTCATTCATATCAATGTTTTTATATATGTTTTTCATATCTACTCTCTGTATATTTTTCTGCAAAGTTTTGATTTCATCATTAAAAATGTCTTACGGGCTGGAGAGATGGTCTAGTGGTTAAAAGCACCAACTGCTCTTGCAGAGGACCTGGGTTTGATCCCCAGCACCCACACAGTGGCTGAGAACTGTCTTTAGCTCCAGTTCCAGGGAATATGACACCCTCTTCTGACCTCCGCAGCATTGCTCGACATGGGTGCACCAACCTACATGCAGACAATACATTCATATACATAAAAAATAAATAAAATTTTTAAAATGTCTTAATATTCCTTGCACATTTGACAGCATTTTGGCTGCCAGGCTTCGTTTCTTGGGGAGTAGAACCCTCACAACCATACAACCCAATTCTAATGGATGAAAACACAAAGGTAGTATGTAATTATTCCACATGGGCAAGCAGGGGCTGCTACCCATCATATTCTTCACAGACATTTTTCCAAATGCACATGATCAGAGTCTGATTATTCTCTTAATTTCAGCCTCACCTGAACAGATGTTCCTGGTTGATTTTCTTCTACTTGTGTGCTGATAGTGTCATTTATTCTGATTATCATTTTGTGTTTTTATTGAGCATGATCTTCTATTTGCTCATTTTCATTCCCCATTCCTGTTTGAGCACCTCCATCATCTTTCACACAGTTTGCTTTTGATGTCTGAAAAAGCCAATAATATCCACAAATCTGCTGTGGTTCAGATGCTTACTACAAAAGTCTTTTCCTTTCCAGTCCATATCTTGAAGATATTTGGCTGACAGGCAATAAAACAACCTTACTGAAATAATGTCTCAATTACTTCTCTCTCCTTAGTTTGCTTTTTTAAATTTTTTCTCATCTTAGGAGTTTGTATGAGAGAAAAAACTTCATTTTTTGAGCCTATCTTGTGAACTAAATATAACCCTTGACAACATTTCAGTGATACAATGCTCATTTGCAAAGTTTACTAAAAAAAAAAAAAATAGAAAACCTGTGGTCTGGGAGATGGTTTGGGGTTAAAAATGCTTTTTGCATAAGTCTGATGACCTGTGTTCAGTCCCAGAACTCACCTAAGAATCAGATGCAGTATCTCAAGCAACTCTAATCTCACCATGCCCACAGCGAGTGTCAAAAAGCAAGATGGCAGGCAACTGAGGAATGACACCTGAGGTTGTCCACTAGCCTCTATATACATGTGAATATGTGTACACATGCACCCGGTGCACTACACATGCACCCATACCAAAAAAACCCCACAGAAAACCTGTTTTGTACAGCATACAATGCTAACCATCCTTATATCTGCAATATTTTGAGGCAAAGGCTTCTAAAATCCAAGTAATCTGTCCCTTACTATTTTTGGTTAGCAAAAGGGTTCATGGAAACTCAGTGGAGAGACAACACTAATTAACACAAGTCAACTAACAACTAAACAGATTGAGTCTCTATACCACTGCTACTCTTATTTCCAATCACGAGAAGGTGAAATAACAGTAAAAAGTAGGAACATTGGACCACTGCGTTTCTTCCTTCTGATCTTGACATGGACAGAATTGCTATTGAAATCCCCTTAGCTCTTATGATGTCCTTACAGAAATGCCCTCTCCCAAATCCTTCCCGTTTGTCTCTTTCACTGCCTGCTCTCTAGTTGAAACAATTCTTTTCAAAGTAACTTATAAACTGTTTTGTATGACACCAGTGACATTTATTACCAGCTTCAAGTTCAGCAAACGATACCCAATTATTTCTATTTAATTCATTTATCGAACACTAAGGGGCATGGTAAGAATTTAGAGGTCATGTCACTTAGTATCTCAAAGAGAAGAGAGTGGTCCCATTCCTAGTCAGATGAGCCAATGTTGAAGGCATTGGTCAACAAGAAGTCTGCCAGACATGAAAGAAAGGCAGCTCTGAACAGAGAGGTTGCCGACAGAGGCCAAAGAGTAACCAAAGGAAAGACAGCTCATTCTATTTGCTACCACTTTTTCCTCTAAATTTCAAAAAGCAGCTATTTTCTATTATTTCCTTAAAAATGCTTTACTTGATTTTGTTTCAGATTTTTTCACTACATAGGTAATATTGATTCTTTGGTTAAATCTGACTCTTCAACCTTAGTCATTATCTAATTATAATTATAAGGGGATTATACTTGAAATGTAGGTAGAAATCATATCTACTGTTCTTCCCTGTGCTGTATAACATAAAGTTCTGATACAATGCAAGTATATCCCCAATCACTTTTCTTCAGTGAAATTCCATTTGAGGAATTTATCACAGCAGCATGGGGATTAAAGGTGCGTATTTGTCCATTAGTGGGGTACACTTTCTCCATCTTTCCCTCGACTCATTTGATGGTACAATCAAAGCAAGTAGAATCAATCTATAGTTTCATTGGCTATATCCAATGCAAGAACACATACTTTTTTATAAACCTGAAGCATCACTCTCTTAACTTCCATTCTTACTATGTTGATATGAAATAGGACTCACTGGTGTGTGCATCTAGTGATGTGCAGCCCTGAGGAAAAATGTGCCAACACTTAACACTGAATGACAGTTTCAACTGAACTATTCCTTTTCCTGAACTGCATTTCAATAGTAATTGCTGTGGTGTGGGTATCCTCCCCAGTCCCTCTTGGTAGGAGGATGAAGGGTTTATAAGACTTCAGGGTGGGTAACAAAACTACAAGGCTCAAGAAGTTCCTGAAACTTACAAGATTCACATCCCCCCCCCAAGGTTTTATTTTTTTTTACCTTTGTTATTTTTTTAATATGTTTTGTACAAGGTTATCAAATCTAGACCCATGTCCCCCACCCTATCGCCCCACCCCACCAGAGCTCATGTATTCTGCCAAACATGCTTTTCATCTCTTTCTCAGTCTTTCTCAAAATTCTGCATGTGGAAGTTGACTGTTTTGAGCAGAAGTTCACTGTTTCAGTCAGTTCTTTGATGCAGTCCTTTCTGTTGTTGTTGTCATTTCCAATATGCATTACTCCCAACTGTTTGGACAAAAACTCAAGGGGCTGTGCACAAGAAATACTTACAACTAGGAAATTGGCACTAGCATCCACAGATGAGGGATACCATTCATCGTTTGTTTTTCTGGGACTGTTACTTCACTCAGCATGATTTCTTCTGGCTCCAGCCATTTCCCTGCAAAGCTCATGATGTCATCTTTCTTTACTGCTGCATAGAACTCCATTGTGTAGATGGACCACATTTTCTCTATCCACTCGTCAGTTGAGGGGCATTTGGGTTGGTTCCAGCTCTTTGCTATTGTGAAGAGAGCTGAAATAAACATGGCCGTGCATGTATCTCTGTGGTGGCGTAAGTCTTGAGGGTACATGCCCAGGAGTGGTATGGCTGGGTCGGGTGGCAAGTTCATTCCAAGTCTTCCAAGGGTTCTCCACACTGCTTTCCATAGTGGCTGTACGAGTTTACATTCCCACCAGCAGTGGATGAGTGTTCCCCTTTCCCCACAACCTCTCCAGCACTTGGTATCATTTGTTTTCTTGATCCTAGCCAGTCTTACTGGAGTAAGATGATATCTTAAAGTGGTTTTGATTTGCATTTCCTTAATGATTAGTGATGTTGAGCAGTTCTTGAGGTGTTTCTCAGACATCTCTAATTCCTCGCTTGTGAAGTCTCTGTTCAGTTCTTTGCTCCATCTATTGAGCGGGTCGTTTGTTTTCTTTTTTCTTTGTTTTTTGAGTAGTTTATATATTCTGGAAATCAATGCTTTGTCAGATGTATCTGCAGTGAAGGTTTCCTCCCACTCTGTGGGATTTCTCTTCACTTCCTTGATTGTTTCTTTTGATGTACAGAAGCTTTTGAGTTTGATGAGGTCCCATTTGTCAATTGTCGACCTTAATTCTTGTGCAGCTGCTGTCTGATTTAGGAAGTCTTTTCCTACGCCTATGTCTTGTAGTCTGCTGCCAACTTTTTCTTCTATCACCTTCAGAGTTTGGGGTTTCACGTTGAGGTCTTTAATCCATCTGGAGTTGACTTTTGTACAGGGTGAGAGGTAGGGGTTTAATTTCATTCTTCTACAAGTGGTGATCCAGTTTTGCCAACACCACTTGCTGAAGATGCTGTCTTTTCTCCATTGTGGTTTCTTGGCCCCCTTGTCAAATATGAGATGGCTGAAATTGTATGTGCTCAGATTTGGATCTTCGGTTTTGTTCCATTGGTCAACAGGTCTGTTTTTGTGCCAGTACCAGGCTGTTTTTATGACTATAGCCCTGTAGTATAGTTTAAAATCTGGTATAGAGATCCCTCCTGTGTAGCTCTTTTCACTCAGGATTGATTTGGCTATTCGGGGTCTTTTGTTTTTCCAAATGAATTTAAGAACTTTTGTTTCCAAGCCTGTGAAGAAACTCTTGGGGATTTTGATTGGGATTGCATTAAATCTATACAAGAGTTTTGGTAAAATGGACATTTTTACAATGTTAATTTTCCCAATCCATGAGCATGGGAGGTTTTTCCATCTTCTGAGGTCTTCTTCAATTTCTTTCTTTAAGGGTTTAAAATTTTTGTTGTAGAGGTCTTTGGTGTCTTTGGTTAGGTTTGTTCCTAGGTATCTTATTGTTTTTGAGGCTATTGTGAGTGGGAAGGTCTCTTTGAATTCTTTCTCCAGTTGCTTGTTCTTGGTGTAAAGAAAGGCCATTGATTTTCTAAGGTTAATTTTGTATCCTGCCACTTTGCTGAAGCTGTTAATCGTTTCTAGGAGTTTTCTGGTGGAGTTTTTTGCATCCCTTAAGTAAACAATCATATCATCAGCAAATAGGGATAGTTTGACTTCCTCTTTTCCAATTAGTACTCCTTTAATATCCTTTTCTTGCCTTATTGCTCTAGCAAGTGTTTCAAGCACTATATTGAAGAGGAGTGGTGATAGGGGGCAGCCTTGCCGAGTTCCTACCTTTAAAGGGAATGTTTCTGTCATTTCCCCATTTAGGATGATATTGGCTGTGGGTTTCCTGTATATGGCTTTGATTACATTGAGGAATGATCCCTCCAATCCAATTCCTTCTAGGACTTTAAGCATGAAGGGATGCTGGATTTTGTCAAAGGCTTTTTCAGCATCAATTGAGATGATGGTGTGGTTTTTGTCTTTGATTCCGTTTATGTGTTTGATGATGTTTATTGATTTTCGTATGTTGAACCATCCCTGCATCTCTGGTATGAATCCAACTTGGTCATGATGGATGATCTTCTTGATGTGGGTCTGTATGCGATTTGCCAGTATTCTGTTTAGAATTTTGGCATCTGTGTTCATGAGGGAGATGGGTCTATAATTCTCCTTTTTAGTTGGATCTTTGCCTGGTTTTGGTAATAGAGTGATGTTGGCTTCATAGAAGGAATTTGGGAGAATTCCCTCTGATTGTATACTTCTAAACAGTTTCAGAAATAATGGTTGTAGGTCTTTTTGAAATGTTTTATAGAATTCTGCTGTGAAACCGTCTGGGCCTGGGCTTTTTTTAGTTGGGAGGCTTCTTACTACATCCTCTATTTCTTCATATGTTATGGGTCTGTTTAAGCTGCTGGTCTCCTCTTGGCCAAGCTTTGGTGATTCCCAAGATTTCAGATATTCATCCATTTCTTCTAGATTTTCAAACTTGGTAGAATATAGGTTCTTGTAATATTCCCATATAATTTTCTTGATCTTTTCCTTGTCCGTTGTGATATTTCCCTTTTCATCACAGATTGTATTGATTTGGAGTTGTTCCTTCTTTCTTTTTGTTAACTGGGCTAGAGGTCTGTCTATCTTGTTTATTCTTTCAAAGAACCAACTTTTGGCTTCATTGATTTTTTGTATTGTTTTCTTTGTTTCTATTTCATTGATTTCTGCTCTGATTTTTGTTATTTCTTCCTGTCTGTTGCGTTTAGGGTTCATCTGTTGTTGCCTCTCAAGTGCTTTTAGCTGTAGTGTTAGATCATTCACTTGTGCTCTTTCTGTTTTTCTAATGTAGGCACCCAGGGCTATAAATTTCCCTCTTAGGACTGCTTTTAAGGTATCCCATAAGTTTTGTTGTGTTGTATTGTCATTGTCATTCAGTTCCAGGAATGTTTTTATTTCTTTCTTTATCTCTTCCTTGACCCATTCATTATTCAAGAGTGTGTTGTTTAGTCTCCATGTGTTCTTGTAGGCAGGAGGGCTTGTCCTGGTGTTGATGTTGAGCTTCATTGCACTGTGGTCTGACAGGATGCATGAAATTATTTCAATCTTTTTGTATTTGTAGAGGTTTCTTCTGTGTCCCAGGATGTGGTCGATTTTGGAGAATGTTCCGTGGGGTGCTGAGTAGAAAGTGTATTCTCTGGTATTAGGATGGAATGTTCGGTAGAGGTCTATGAGGTCCATTTGGTGTATCATATCGTTCAGTTCAGATGTCTCTCTGTTTATTTTTTGTCCTGTTGACCTATCCAAAGGACTCAGTGGGGTATTGAAATCTCCCACTATGAGTGTGCTGGGGTTAGTCTGTGACTTGTGGTCCTGGAGAATTGTCTTTATAAAGTTTGGTGCACCAGAATTTGGGGCATATATATTCATAATTGTGAAATCTTCTTGGTGGATTGTTCCTTTGATGAAAATGTAATGGCCTTCTTTGTCTCTTCTGATTTCTTTTACTTTGAAGTCTATTTTATCCGATATTAAAATAGCAACACCTGCTTTCTTTTTGGTACCATTTGCTTGGAATATTTTTTTCCATCCCTTCACTTTAAGGTGGTGCCTGTCCTTGAAGGTAAGATGTGTTTCTTGTAGACAGCATATCGATGGATTCTGTTTCCTAATCCAGTCTCCCAGTCTATGTCTTTTGATTGGGGAATTTAGTCCATTAATATTTAAGGTTATGACTGATAGGTTTGTGTTGCTTCCTTTTGCCTTATTATCCATCTGCGGTTTTGATTTAGGTTTCTACTTCTGCAGTTATGCTTTTATTGATTTCTCCTTCTAGGTGCCTGGGGTTGGTTGCTCCTTTCTTCTGTTCTTTGAATTGCTTCAAGTATTCTCTGAAGGGTTGGTTTTCCGGACATGTATTCTTTCAACTTGTTTATGTCATGGAAGGTTTTTCTCTCTCCTTCAACTATAATTGACATTTTTGCTGGGTATAGTAACCTGGGTTGGCATCTATTGTCCTTTAACACTGGGAATGCTTTGCTCCAGGTTCTTCTTGCTTTCATAGTTTGCGTTGAGAAGTCAGTTGTAATTCTGATAGGTTTCCCCTTATAGGTCACTTGTTGTTTTTCTCTTGTGGCTTTAAGGATTTTGTCTTTGTTTTGGGTGTCTAGCATTTTAACTATGATGTGGCGTGGAGAATTTCTTTTCTGATCTTGTCTGTTTGGAGTTCTATGTGCTTCTTGTATTGGTATTGGTTTGTCCTTTTTTAGTTTGGGGAAGTTTTCATCTATTATTCTGTTGAAGATCTGATCAATACCATTCTCTTGGGATTCTTCTCCTTCCTCTATTCCTATGATGCGGAGGTTTGATCTTTTCATAGTGTCCCACAGTTCCTGGTTGTTCCACTTTTGTGTATTTTTAAATTTTTCATAATCTTTATTTGAGGTTTTTAGTTGTTCTGTGTTATCTTCCAGGTCTGATATTCTTTGTTCTGCTTCCTCCATTCTGCTTCTGAGGCTTTTTCCATTCCTTTCCTCTTGATTGGATGAGTGTTTGATTTCCTTTTTCATTTCCTCTTCTGATTTCTTTAGTATTTCCACTTCCTTTTGGAGCTTCTCAATCCCTTCCTGTAGCTCTTTGCTTCGCTGGTTGGTTTCCTTATCTTTTTCAACACAGGATCTTTTCAGTGTTTCCACTTCCTTCTTGAGTTCTTTGTTTTCTTTTCTTAATTCTTTGATTTGCTCTTTATAATCTTGCACTTCTTTAAGTATGTTCACAATTGTGCTTCTGATATCTGTGTCCTGGGCCATCCCCAGGGGGGATCCCACTGTCAGAATCTTCCACAGGGTTGGTAGAGCTTGGTGTGGGATTATCCATCACCTTTCCCATATTGTCTCTTCTTTGTGTTCCTGGCATATGGGCTTCTCCTTGCCTGTATTCCAATGTGAGTCCCAAATGCCTCTTTACTGTGTTGAAGGCTTGCTTTTCTTGCCTCCTTCAGATGCCTTCGTAATCCCAGGTTGGGGAGGGACAACACCTGTGCTTCAGGTGATCTTGGGAGATCTCTGATCTGAAGACTCACACAACCCCACCTTTTATACCAGCTGGGAGAATAACTCCGCCCCCATAGCCACAAAAGCCAATTATGCCAAAGACAACTAGATTAACTAGATTAAATCAAACAACAATCCGCCTTGCTGAAGCACCCAGCTCCTACCTACCTACCTGTTCTTCAGGTGGTCTTGGGTGATCTCTGATCCCCCTCCCAAGGTTTTAAAGCAGTAAACTGATGGGGGGGGTGGAGCTGCCTGTAAATCAGGCAGAGAACTCCAGGGATGCACCTTTAATGAATCATCACCGATACTGGGGTGGGCTTTCCAATGATACATGTGGTACTGTAAATAATCCAATCCCTCACCCATACTCCTTCAAGTAACCCCAATAAATTCTTCAGCTCACCAAGTGAGTCCTGTCTGAGGTGGTCTGTCTGAGGCAAAAAGATATTTATTCATGCTTCCCCAGGAGAAGACATGTAACCTTTTGCTAATATATCTTATCAATTTACCAAAACATTATTTGGACAGAAATGAAGACCTTCCTCAGTAGCTCTCAGAGCAGTGAGAGAAGTCTCCTAATGATAGCTACTCAACTTGTCCATACCAGGACCTCAAGGAATGTGTGAAATAGATGCCACTTGGTATCATAACAAAGATCGCTAATTAGCAAAGACTCTTCCCAAAGTTAACTGAAGCCCTCTGCTCAAATAGAAGCCTATTCTAACTGTAGACACCACTGTATTGTCTCTGAAGCTTGCTTCTGTTACTCAGAATTCTGTGCTGCACCAACCTCTGGCACCTGCTCTCTAAATCCTCCTCTTTTTGCAGGATGGGGAAGTGTGAATCATTCATTCTGGGATGCTCAATGCATTCATGTTTAATTCTTCATATACTTTTCAAGCACTTTCATGTTAATGGTACCTTGAGGTCTTTAAAGTTTATTTCTGTACATTCTTGTCTCCTGAAACACATATTCCCTTTTCTTCATTTATCTGCCTTTATTTCTCCCACCATATCTATCTATAGCTTACAAAGAAAAGGGACTTTAATGTGTTCCCTTGCAGTAGTCCTTCCCCAGAGTCAGTGCCAACAAATTGCAACCGCCAATGAGCCCTGGTGTGCTTATACACTTCTGTACATCACCACTAGAAACAGTAAGGGATGACAAGCAACTGCAGATTGAGCATCCAGCATGGATATATAGAGCTAACATCCACCACTTGGCAAGCTGCGCTCAGGGAGGCTTACTTAGCTCCCGTTCCAGGATTATTATAAAAATAAATCTTTTAACATTTGTTTGGGATTAAAAGTGAGGGAATCTAGACTCACATTTTAAAATGCACATCCTGATGAATAATAAATACACTTAGTAAATATACATTAAGGGAGAATTATATTCTGCAGCTTGTTGTGTCTCACTGAAGGCATTCTCCACATAACAATGAATTACAAAACCCAAAAATCAGACTGAACTGGGAACAGTAAGTGTGTGACTTGTACCATTTCCTAGAAATGAAAGGGGCCAAAAATGAGGGGAGACAGGAGACCAACATGGAAGGGACTATGCCTATGAGATGGAAAAGCACAGCCTGGAAGACTTTCCAAGCAGGAAGCTTTTTGAAGGGTGCTAGAAAGAGCAGAACCCAGAGCAAGGAAAGGAGGCAGAGTCACCTTGTCCACCATGCTCTGCCTCTCCCTTTCCTCTGCTGTCACAGAAAGTCGAAATGACTGTGCAGAGCCTAAGACCTCATAAACACATTTTCTACTTCCTTATTCCCTTGTCTTTTTTCTATATTAGTTTCCATTAGATCTTCCCTGGAAAATGCTTAGCCATAGTTAGGAGCTTATTATGTCTACCTTCCCCCTACCTATTTCTGTCGGCCATGCTCAGCCTGTACTCCGCCTCCAGTGCTCCATCTCCATGTTGAATTGTCCCGTACCCAGTTTCCTGCTGAGCATGATCCATGTAGAAACAAATTCAGTGAGCTCACAGGTTAAGCACTTAAAGAATCTAGAGTCAGTCACGGTTCCCCTTCTTGCACCTCTAAGACTTGACAAATAACTTAACCTCCATGTGCCTGTCTCTGCCTGATGTAACCTGATGGTCACAGTATTATACTCATGTCACTTCTGGGAGGGAAAATAAGGAGGATCAGACCTCTTACTTAGTGTCTGGTACAAAACTAAGCACTCGAGATGTGCAGTATCATTTAAGCTCAGAAGTTAGTGACAGGTATCAGTTTTATGCCACCCTCTTCTAAAGCAACCCTTGATTTTACCTGTATCACCTTCATATAAAGGAGAATACAGTTGTGCAATTTCTAAATCCCATGACAGGAGGCTGGGAGAGTAGGCAGGAGACAGTATATGCTTGTGAGGCCAAACTTTGATGTACAGTATTCAGCCACACTAGCTTAGCCCCCCCCTTGTTATGGCTCCCCAGTATTCCCACATGTCCCCTCTCATTCCATAACACCAGAAAAGGCAGAGGCTTGGACCAGACAGAGAGGAATATTGGGAGGGATGCTATTTACTCTGGGGCCTTGTCAAACGGTCTGCTCTTTATCCAGAACTGGGTAAACAGCAACACTCCTGCAGAAACAAGCAAACACGGTTGTGTGCAGCGATTTCACAAACAACTATTTAATAGTCCATTACCAGCTTTTCCAGGCAAGCGATCACTGAGCCCCCTTTTCTGTGGAAAGGGCAGTCATCCCTTTGTTTATGGCTTGGGGCAGTCAGGGGTGGGGAGTGGTAGGTGACACTAAAATTACTTGTCCCTTTTTGAAGCTTTCTAGGTAAGCTGTGCACAGACTCAAGGACAGTATGTTAAGACTGACTCCTGTGTCGCCCCTGAAAAGCCCAGGGAATTTTAATTGAAATTACTCTCAGCATTGGCACACTGCCTGATTTGCAATTTGTATTATGAAGGGCAACACTAAATAGAAAGGGTGACTTTTTAAAAATAAAAATTCCAAATTTGTGTACTGAAATCCTCCCCTCCGCACCTAGGAAATGGAACACAAGAGTTCCTTCTCCTTTTCCTTTTTTTTCCCTCCCTCCTCGAAAGGACAGTAAACATCTTTGGTTACCAACATTCAACCGCTTACTAAAACAGAACAGAAGGCTGTGGTGGGAGAAGGTCCCCAAAGAAGAAAGCTATTCGTAGGAATGAAACAAGCTGAACAGACAGGAAAATCTCCATGTTTTCATCCTTCGTTTCAAAACAACATTGAAACCGGAGCAGCTCCAAAATATTCATGAACTCTAACACTTTTTCGGTGTTATTTTCCCTCCTATTTGCTTGTTTACTTCGTGTGTGTGCAGGTACATGGATGTCACTAGGTCATCCAAGTTGCTGCTTACCCCACTGACCTGCAGCTCCATCTCCCCCCACCCCTTCCCGACTCCTCGCCCAGCACCAAGATTCTAAGTACACACCAATATGCCCAGCTTTTTACACAAATGCGAGGGATCGACCAAAGGTCCTCGTGCTTTACCGCAAGTACTTTACTGAGTTATCGCCCCAGACCCCAGAATAGTATATATTTTTTAAAGTCTGATAACCTTCCATAAGCGTCTTTCTTCAAGGCTCCCCTCTCCTCCTGTTCTGTGCTTAATCTGGAGCAGCTGCCCTGGTGACTGAGGATCAGTTTTCTCTAGAAGGTAAATCCACACCGAGCAACAGGGATTATTTCAAAAGAGCAACCCTGTGAGGGAAAGCTGCTTGCTTAGCCAATCAGGAGATACAGTGAAATCTTGGGGAGGGGGTCTGTCTATTGAAAGTGGGCAACGTCTATTAACCTCCAACTTCTTAAAGCAAGAACATGGAGGGAGCTCTTTGCTTCGGGCCCAGATCCATGGCAGAGATAATATGCCATGTGGATAATTACTCCCCTCTGACAGGCTACTATGATTAGCTATCCTATTAGGAATCAGGGCCTTGGATATCCAAAGGCAAGCAGCAGTTAGACAGCTATAAACAGTGGTTAATGAGGATTTTGAAGAACCATGATGAGGTGACAACACCGTGAGGCCCACTGCAGACACGAATCCCCACGGAACAGCTTCCACGCCCTGCCTGCCTGCCCGCTCCTTTGCTGGCCCACTCTTCCCCTGCTTCGCCTTCTCCTCTCACCTTCCGGTTCTGGCTCCACGTCTGAAGCTTATTCTCTCTCCTCACCTTAATTTATCTCTTTCATTCTTCCCTCCTTCTCTATCTCCTCTCTCTTTATTGTTTTCATTGTTGATTTGACACAGGGTCTCCCTGTGTAGATTAGTCTGGCCTGGAACTTACTATTGTAGTTCCTGCTGGCTTCAAACTCCCAGTGATCCTCTTGCCTCGGCTTCCTGATTACTGAGGTATGACCTTCCATTGCTTGCTCATTTTCTCTTACAATCTCCTCATTTCACTTTCTCAATGCCTCATCTCAGTTTTGTGTGAGAATTTTTTAAAGTATTCAAGTTCTCTGTTATTTACTCAATCAAAGTTAATTCTTTTATATCACTTTTTTTAATTAATTTTATTTATTTCTGTATGTGTATGAATGTACTGTCTGCATGCAAGTCTGTGCGCCCGTGTCGTGCAATGCCGCGGAGGTCAGAAGAGGGTGTCGGATTCCCCTGGAACTGGAGTTCTCCTGGAATTGGAGTTTCAGACAGCTCTGCTGGGGATCGAACCTGGTTCCTCTGCAAGAGCGGTCGGCGCTCTTAACCGCTAGGCCATCTCTCCAGCCCTCTTTTATATCACTTTTTCCAAAATGAAACCAAATTAAGATAATTTTTATTTTCCTATGATATCCCTGTTTATGTGAAAACCATTAGCCATTAATAGGAGAGGGCAGAATAAAATTCATGGTCCTAAAAACATCAACAAAAAAAAAAGCTTTAAGGACCCCTCCAAATGATGCTCCTTTATTTTCCTTTACACATGTGTTCATTATAGATGTATTGTGTCCTTAATAATTGCCATAATCTTTAAATGTGTAAACAGATTGATAGAGAGGTCACTAGGAAGAGAGGAAAGCTTACATTTTTTCCTCCAAGACTGAATCTTTATGTTTTCTTTGTAAGAAAATACGGACAGAGCAGAACAAACTACATGGTAAAGAAAAAGAGAGAGAGAGAGAGAGAGAGAGAGAGAGAACACAGAAAGAGAGAAGGAAGTCAAGCTGCATCCAAAGCCTGCACCCCCTCCCCCAGTTCCCTGGGTCTGTGTCGATTTCACATCAGACCTGAATCTCCTTCTAGACCCACTGAAAGGAGAAATAAAAGAAGGGAGACAGTAGTCAGAGGCCACATTTTCCTCTTCAAATCTAAGAACTTCGGGTAAGGAGGGCAGACAGTGGTATTCCAGACAGGACCCTGAGCTCTATACAGTAGATGCTCTCCTTCTCACAGGTTGAACCTCATGGTGGTGGACTACTTGGCTCAGCCAGTGTCCAGCAGATTCTCACCCATGCCATCACACAACTGTCAGCTTCTGCACTGACTAGAAAGTCCACGTATTTCCACTCTTCCCATCAGGCCTCTGGACTGTGAAAAATCCCAACTGATTCTTTAATATCTGCATTGTTTTCTTCCTACTTAAGTGATCCTGTCTTTGTCATTTGAGCCCTGTGTCTTCCTCTGTCCCTAATACTTCCTGCATTGATAATACTTCTCTGTCACCTTGACAATTTAACATGTGACCTGTCTGAGGGCAGAGCCTCCATCCTCGTTACCTTTGTAGGCCCCAGAACTTTTGGTAAAAGGGTGCTAGGTCTAGAAAAGCTATCTTATACTAAATGACAAAGCAGTAAGATTATCACACACACAAATAGAGAGAGAGAGAGAGAGAGAGAGAGAGAGAGAGAGAGAGAGAGAGAGAGACTAAACTGAGAGGACAGAGTAAAAGAAACTGTTGCTCAAGAAGAACCACTGAGGGCCAGCATACCCTGTGACCCTGTGACCCTGTGAGTTGATTTGCGTTTGTAAAGTTGTAAATGAGTGAAAAAATTTATATTGGTCAAATTGGACAAGACCACAGCTGAGTTATGAAGAAGACACTACTAAGGAAATATCTTGTCTGTGTCCCAGAACATCCATTTGCTGGGCTCCTGACACCACACCTGATTGATGGGTCACAAAGGTCTATAACCTCAGATGCAGACACCCTTACACAGACTTGGAATTCTTCTGAGCTGGTGTTTTAACTCAGCTTAAGGTGACAGGTGTGTAAGGAAGTCTCGACCTCTCCAACTTAGCCTACATTCCAGCACCTCTTTAAATTAGCCTCTCTCTGAACTGAATCACCCATGGGTAATAAACATAACCTTCACTCTACAGTGACATCATTCCTTCTGTGGCTTTTGTTTAGATTCCTTCAACTTTCTTTAAATTTTCAAAAATTTTCAGTGCATAGTGATTACTCCTGATTGTCTCCATTGGAATGAATGTAATTCGTCCTAAATTTTAAATTCTAAATTTAGAGGACAATAGTGTTGCTCTTATCTGAAGTGCTTTTGTTGATGTTGCTTTTATACTTACATTACTTTTCTTGCACTTGGGTCAGCAAATAAGGAACTACATTTGATAAGATAATGGATTTGGAATCTAAGGGAAATATGGTTTACTGTTTTGTGCAACGTTGTGTTATGGTTAACTGAGTTATTCTGTTCACCAAAAATCCAAGGAAGAGTCCCCCAAATTTGCTACAATCCTTTGAGCTCTTAAAGTCATCATGACAAACACTAACATCATCACAAATTCTCATTAATGCAACAATATCAAGACAGAAGCTGTGAAGTTCTAGCCATTCTTCATGAACAGAAGATGTACAGATGATTTCAACAGCCCAAGACTTGAGTTGATGGGATAGGCCAGCTGGGTCACAGGCCATGCCAGGACTGAGCAGCATCTCACATACCTGCCTCCCACCCTTACCACTCCCTCATTCTTCCTCCTTTCCTCTTCCCATGCCCATTGGTTAAGGAGTGAAGATGAGCATACCACGATCCTAGGAATATCTGGCTAGAGTTAAAATTGCTTTAAAGGCTGCCCTCCAGACAAATAGGATGAATGTCATCATTAAATGTGTGCAAAAGTGGTCCAACCCCTGGCTTAGCAGTTCAGTTCCTGGCACTCCTGTGCTAGACCTTCAGCTAGTTTTCATCCTCTCTCCCAATACCCTGCCATCCACGTGCTTTTCCTCCTACCTTGCAGAACCTCTGTGTGTCTCTCCACCCCATGGCAAAACTATCTTCAATTTGGAAACTTCATCCAAGGAGATTCAAGGAGTCAGGCAGGAAGACACTAGACACTGTCCCAAGCTTCGTATTTTACCTTAGGCGCCCTGCGCTGTGCCCCCCAACTCTACCCTCACCCTGGACACCTTCCTCTTTCCTGCCATAATTATTCACAACCCCCCTCCCTTCACTCTAGCTAGTTGCAACCTCTTTACCAGCCTTATCGCTCTTCAATTTTCAACATCTGGCAAAATGCCCAGTACTCACAGCTCACTAAGGCTGAACAAATGAAAGATTGCAGCGAAATGAGGGGAGGTTGGGGTTCTACCATTTCATGGGAGATGGGATTTAGAAATACTGTGTATTCCTAAAATATTGCCAAACCCCACTATAAAATATAGGACTGAATACATACAGAGCCTACAGTGCTATAAAGTTTCTTGGGGCTTTTTGCTTCAAAAAAAAAAAATTCCTTCATAGTAGCCAATTAACTTTTCATTTGTTTCTCTCTTACTAAAGCAGAGCACAAAACAATCCCATTATTTAGGCTCCCCAACTGTCTAAGTTTCAGATAAATAAGCTTACTGAATTTTGTGTGCTTTTATGCACTTTAATCAATATATTTCCCAGTTTGAACAAGACAATAAATTAATTCCTGTCTTTTTTAACCTAGTTTCCACTTACTCAGAGCTATCCCTATGCAACTTACAGGCAGCCTGGAAAAGTGGGGCAGAGAGCGGGCAGGGGGCAGAGTGGGGGGAGAGTTATTTGATCTGGAAATCAACATATCCAAAGATTTTAGTCCTGACCTTGCCTCTGGTTTAATCTGTGGACTTGGAAAATTTCTGTAGCATCCACAGGCCCCAGTTTCCTCATCTACAAAACAGGTGACAGACTAGTTGATTTTTAAGAGCCCTGTCTGTTTTAAGATTCTATTATTATATAACTCATTTAATTCTAGCATAGAGAGTGGAATCAAGAAAGTACTGGAAGGAACATCACGGTACTGTCAAACAAGGAAGACAATCTCCATCACATGCCATTCAATTTGAAATTAACAGCGAAGTCAAATTTGTGATCACTGTGTCTGAGTGGCCAAGAGTCAAAACAAATATATGGAAGAGGCAGGAGGCAGGGAGAGGCGACCCTCACTCTCTGTGACACAGAGCACAGCCTAAATGCATTTTCTCTCGCTGATGTATTTTAAATTTGTGACTATGAATATACCACAGTGAACAGCTTGAAGTTCTTTGGAACAAACAATCTCTCTTTTAAGGTCACTCCTGAAAGACTGCAATAATAACATTTGGCATATGTAGATAGAACGCTTAGAGCTAGAGCATGGAGAATTATGCTCCATGCGCTCCAGAAAAGATGATCCATTATTCAGGCGAAACAACAACAAAAAAGTCAGGTACGTTTTTGACAGTGGCAGTGAACCCAAACAGTATAAAAACAATCAATATGGACGCCCTCATTAAAATCCCCAAGTAGCTGTGAGTTTGATTTTCACCAGAACCTAGACAGGGATAATGGATTTGGTGGCCTGAAGGAACATTAGAGATTTTAATAAAAGGAACTTAAAATTGCCAGTATTGGCTCTGGTTCCTGGGAAGCTCTGGCTCCCTGTCCCTAACAATGCAGGATGAACTCTCGCTATTCACTTTTAAATGCCATTTTAAAAACACATGGCCTGATTATTTCTCTTCAAAAAATAAACTCGGAAGAATTACCCTAAAATTCCTGATCAATGTTTTCAGTTCACACAGATACTAAACCAAATTTCCTAAAGCCCGAAAAGCTAATTATGCATTCAATTAGAGTTTCTTAATAAAGATTAAAACTCTGAAGTCTATTACAAGCCTATATTTAATTCAACTGCCATTTTATCCACGCCACCAAAGTGTAAGTGGTAACAATGAATATAAATTATAATACACACCACAGAAAGAATGCTATTTGTCCAAGTACATTACTATAAAGAATTAAATTTTGCTATCAGTTCCACGATCTAGTTAAAATTGGTATTCTTTATTTGGTCTTTCAATGTAGTCCAATTTCCTACTTTGAAAAACAAATTCTGGGGAATAAAGAAAAGAGATTAATTTATCATTAAGACTCTGCTTAATTGAAGTCAATTCCGAACAAACTTGAATTCAATTTCTGCTCATTAAATTGAATGTGCTCTGCGTTCCTCTCCGCATTGCTTTGAGCTAGCAGCTGAGAACAAGGGACTAACATCAAAATTATTAAATTGAGGAGATTTTATTTGGTCTTCACATGCCAGAGCCGCTTTGATGAGGAGCTGTTTTGGCACCGAAAGGAACGAAGAGCAGCTGGAGGAAAAATCAAATGAAACTAAGCCTCGGAAAATTGAAGAAAACGCAAGCTTAATAATATTTAATAATTAAATTTCCACAAACAATAGCGGCAAATGAAGTAATCTGCAAAGTCTGTGAACTCATTTGCATAATTGATGCCGGTCCCCTGTAAATGAATAATGAAGATAATAAAAGATGTTGCTAAAAATGGGCACAATAACAGCAAATTTCATCAAGCCGCGCTCTCTGATTAATCTGCTCTTGCAAATCAGCAGCGAGAGGGGAGCGCGTGATTAACCGCGCCGAGGCCGGCAGCCGGCGGCGGCGCTGCCCTTTCTCTGCGGGTCTCTGGGCGCGGCCCGCCCGCTCCCCGTGCCGCCCGCGCTCCTCTCTCCGCAGCTGCCGCTGGGGCTGCCGCGGGCGCCGCTCCTCTGCCCGGCCCGCTCGCCCGCCCGCCGCCTGCGGCTTAACCACTTCGCTGCTGCTGCTGCTGCTGCTGCTGCTGCTGCTGCTGCTGCTGCTGCTGCTGCTGCTGCTGCTGCTGCAGCGTGGGCGGCAGCGGCCTCCAGCCTCGCATCCCTGCATCCGCGCGTCCGCGCGTCCCCGCATCCTGCATCCCCGCATCCTAGCTCAGCCTCCAGGGCGGGATGCCTCCGATGCCACCCCATCCCTGGCTCACTTCCTCGCTGAACAAACCAAGAAACCACAAGCCAGGCGGCTGGACCCGGTGCAGAGGGCTGCGCGCCTTTGGGTTCAGATAGGATCCAGATTCTAGACAAGTTGGGCATTTGGCCTTAGATAGGAAGGGGACGGAGGGAGCGAGGCCCAGGAGCCACTCTGAGAGGACCCGGCCTTTTGTACCTTTCCCTGCCTCCCATCACCACAGAAAAAGGGGCTTTGAAAGGGATGAGGTTATTATATACTTCTAAAAGCCCGTTCTGGGATGCACGGGAGGCAAAATAAAAACTTTCCACCCCACCTTCTTCTCTCAAAGCCCCCCAAAAGGGAATTCAACCCAGGAAGGTAAGCTGGACGGCTCAGAATTTTTCTGGGCTTTTTCATTTTGCAGGTTGGGATAAGGACATGTTTCTCAGGACTGGTCCTGGGGCTAATCGCAGAAAGCTGCTAGGCCCCAACACATTTTGTGCAGGAATCTGTGAAAGTAACTTGGCTGAGGGCAAAACCTTCCACCAGGAAACTGAAAATACTTGGAAAAATTGCACAGTTCCCAGCCAGCAGAGCGCTGCACTTTTCTAGGTCTCTAGGAGAGAGTTGTCTCAGGAAAATAAAATTGTTGATAAACCATAGTTCCCGAATGTTCCTTGTTTTACAGCGGTCTGCTTGCAATCTATCATAGCTCGGCCTACCAGGACTGACTGGGGCTTTTCCTATGTTTATAGTGAGCAATGCTCAAATGCACCATGTCAGCCATGCAAAATAGCGCACTATTTTTGTTCACATCCTAGATCTACCACCACAGTGATTTTTGTTTAAAAGAAAGGTCACGATTATTTTCCATCACGATGGAATGGAAATATCCCCGACATCTGAGAAACACATCCTTCAAATCCAGTACAAGTTGGGAAAAGCACACAAGAGTTCATGTTTATTTCATTTGCAAAGTGCAATTGAATCTATTTAACCAGACCAGCTTTAATCCAATCCAATAAACCACTGGCTTGCTCCTGTGTCAAAAAGGCCACCATGACTCCCTGTGTCCCAAATCCTGTCTGTCACATTGCCCTGCCATCAAATAAACCTGTCATTCCTGTCTTTTTTGCTAAGTGAGTGACTCATTTTTTGTTTTTTTTTTTTTTTTTTTTTTTTAATGCAACAATCACATTGTAAATTTCCCTAATCCCTGTCTATAAGTACAGAGAAATTTTAGAATCATTAAATTCTGCACCAGAAGAACTCCTCATTTTACACAGGAATAAACAGACTTAGAAAAGTTGAGGGACCATCCCCTACTTCTGGACCAGTGATCTCCCTCCACCTCCAACCTCTTGTGGAGGAACTGAAGAAAGGGTTCAACAACAACTGATTTCCAGAAAATCAGTGAGATATGAAAAGGGTTACAAATGACAAATATAGGTGTTAAAACCAGTTTTAAAGATTCAAGGGCTAGATGTCATATAGCAATTTGATCATAAACAAAACTTTCCCTCTTGGACTGAAGCTCGTTCAGACACCAGATGTTCCTCAAGATGAAGAGCTGCAGGCAATCAATGGGTGCAGAGGGAAGAAGAAACAGTTTTCTCCAGGGACTAACTAGCTCTCTGAGAGGTTATCTAATGCCAAATGGGCAGCTAGGAGCTGGTAGAGAGGAGCACCAGTAAGTGTATGTGTGTGTGTGTGTGTGTGTGTGTGTGTGTGCTTGTCTATTAATGTATACATGTATATGTGACAATAATAAGGAGGAGGAAAAGGAAGTGAGAGGGAGTGGGAGGTGTGGGAGAAGTAGGAGAGGGACTGGGAGAGTCAGAAATGGTGCAAAGACTATGCTCACATATGATGTCCACCAAAAAAAAAAAAAAGATTAAAAACAATGAAGAGACTTGGGGCTGGAGAGATGGCTCAATGTTAAGAGCACTGGGTGCTCTTCCAGGGGACCCAGGTTCAGTACCTAGCACCAACATGGCAGCTAACAGCCATCTGTAACTCTAGTTCCAGGGGATCTAACACCCTCTTCTGACCTCTTCTGGCACTTTTCATGGGTGCCCTTACACACATGCAGCAATACGCTCATACACATAAAATAAACATTATAAATGTTTTTGGTCTTTTTTGAGACAGGGTCTCCCTGGAGCCCTAGCTATAATATTTTTAAAAACTAAAAAGACACAAGATGTTGCAAAGGGAGCTGAAACATCCCATCCTGCAGCAAATCTCACTAAGCTCAGGAAGTGAACAACTCAAAGGCTTTGGGAAGGTCCTGAAACTGGCCAGATATACTAGGTATCTACTTACCCAAGCATATAGAAGCAAGAAAGCCTGTTGTGACACTCTGAAAGCAAGCTGAGCTGCCTGGAGGAAGAGCAGACCAGTTGAGGCATCTGGAAGAAGCAGAGACCAATTTAGCTGCCTGAAAAAGATGCTCTCCAGCCTGTTGAACTCCTGCCTGCAAGTTGTGCAGGGAGCTCCAAGTTTCCAGCCTAAGAGAGCTGTCACCTGTGCTGGTGTGAGCTTTTGGTGATGCAGCTGCTTTGAGTCATTTCTGCTTCTCTAGGGCACCCCTCACCCATTCCTGTAAATAACACTTCCCCCATGCTCCTGTAAGTAACCCAGATGAAGCTCATTGGTTCAACCACTTGGATTTGTTCTCTATTTGGCTCCCTATTTAGGATGAGTGGTTAAGGTTTGTTCACATCTCTTCAGGAAGAGTGTTACACAAAACTGTTTGATCATAAGAAAACCTGGGGAAGGGCAGAAACTCTGTAGAAAAATGTGGCAAAATAAGCTCTATGGAGAGAAAGTAATGAGTTCTTAAGGCATCTCAGACAGGAGGCCAAAATCATACCAAGGCAGAGACCTTGTCCACCTCCGATGGAATGGTGAACAAAAGTAAGTGTACCGAAGGCCTATAAGATAAAAAGACTTTGTGGGCACTGTCTGGGGAAGAAAGGTAATGTATTTCCTCCTGAGAATGAACAAGCAGATGGACTGAGACAGGGAATAGCCACACTCAAGGTGAATTGCAGGTGGTCCTGGGAGCTGCATCCCAAGAGGATGATGTAAACCCCACACCAAGGCTGCTCCACCTACTGAAGAGATGGAGGGATCCTGCATCATGTCAGACCATGGACAGGCAGACTGCCCATTGTCAGCCCACAGCTCAGTGGCAGGTGGAGACAATCAGGCTTTCTGACTCAAAGTCTAAGGTACACAGTGGTGCCTGACACTTCCCCGATTAGGATTTGGTGTTTTCCAGTTAAGGCAGGACGTGAAAGAGACCAAAAAATGGTTTCATTATTGTTTTCCGTCTCAAATCCCCCTAAAGTATAAAACAAGAATGTGCTCTCCAGTGTTCCTCAGATTGTTAACTTTCACATAAGAAATGAATGTTGTTCATTGTTGCTTAAAATAGCCACATTTTAGAAATGTCTGGACTCTCCAATGCAATAATAAATTCTCTCAGTTGGTCAATCTTGAAAGACAAACACTCTATTGTCATTATTCCCAATTACCATTGAAATGATGGAAAAGTAGGTGAGTTTTTATTGCCAACTTTTTTATTTTAATCCTTCTTTGTTGTGTTATTTATTGTAAGACTGGGCAGCTCAAGCTGATGAATTTTGCTCCAGTGTTTCTGAAACACTGTTCTTAGACGCTCTGTAGTTCATCACTTTGCAAAGCCTGGAATCTAGCTAAATTCTATATGGGGATAAAATATGATGCCTGTTTGGTTAAATATTCTTGTTAACTGGTTGCTACCATGTACATCAGTATCTGGTCCTTACAAACCTCAAAGGCTCTTAAAGGAGAGTGTTAGAAACCCTAGAAACCCATCTCCTTGCAATAAGCCAGCAAACAGAAATTGCTGGTAACTTGGCTAAGGAAAATACTCACACCCTAAACTGTGTCTGCACACAACGGAGACTTATTTCCTCACAAATAATTTATCTCTGATGAATAATGATGTCTGCATTGTGGGCCATGGCCCAGATAGCAAGTTTCCTCTGGTCATAATTACCTATAACTGTTATATGATTTCCCATTCAATTAAGTGTTTCTTACTGAAAGAGAAAATTTTATTAAAATGCTCAAGAAATGATTAAGAAATTAGCATATAAACTAAATGGGGCAATATTTAAGTAGGATACCCATAAGCCCTTTAAAACATAATTTATGGAATATATATAGACATTTTTAACAATTAATGCTTCTCTTCCACTGGTGGCTAATTTGTTTGTGATTGTTTTGCTTTGTCTACTCCACTGAAAGTAGAGCACAAATTATTTATCATTCCTGGTTTGTTCAGAATTTTTCCAGGATTTTTTCCACAACCCCGAAAACAAAATCCCTGCATCTGTCCTATTTCTGTTTGCAGTACCAACCTTTCATTGTGGCTGGAAAGGCAGGCCGAAGGAAGCAGAGTGGAAAGGGAAGCGTGAATGTCTGAAAGTCCTTGTTCCGACTCTTTTCACCTCAACATATTCCATCCAATCCCTACATGCTGAGCATTCACCATGTTACAGACACTAAGGAAATCAGGGTAAACCATATATATGTTCCCTCCCAGAGCTTACAGCTACCTGGGACACCTACATGTGCACAGATAATGCTGTATAACTTGGAAAATGCTATTAGTGCTCAGTCAAGCCTCCAAAGTCTGGATGTTTTCATAAGAAAAAATAGAGAAAATTGGATGATAATTCATGATCTCCTTTTTCATGATATATTTTCTTTTTAAAATTCTATTATTATTTTATGTGTATTCGTGTATTAACTGCATGTATATAAGTGCACTCATGTCTTACAGTGCCCACAGAGGTCAGAAGAAGGTGTTGGATCCCCTGGAACTGAAGTTACAGATGGTTGGTAGCCACAATGTAGGTGCTAGGAAACGAATCCAGGTCTTCTGCCAGAACAGCCAGTGCTCTTAACAACTGAGCCATCTCTCCAATCCTTCATGATTTGTTTTCTAACCCCATGTGCCATTACTGTAATTTTCCACTTCCAAGATACCAGGAGGCTCAGTCCTTTTTTTTTTTTTTTTTTTGGTCTTTTTGAGACAGGGTCTCCCTGTAGCCCCAGCTGTCCTGGAACTCACTCTGTAGACCAGGCTGGCCTTGAACTCATAAAGATCCACCTGCCTCTGCCTCCCAAGTACTAGGATTAAAGGCGTGCGCCACCACACCTGGCAAGGCTCAGTCCTTAATAGTACTTACTAGTAGGCCTTTAGCAACCACAGCCTTAAATCTAGAGTGCTCCATAGAAGTCATTCTTGTGGATCTTGACTTCAAAAACACCCTTAACACACCTTGGTCAACATTGTTCTGTATGGCCCTGAGCTACAGTCCCATCTATACTGGAATTTTTTTCCATATGTACATACATATATTAAACATGTACATATTTCTATCTGGATGTTAAATTATAAGTTGCATATTAGCTTGAGATGACATCAGGAAAATGGTAATGGATTTTATTTGTGTATATCAATTGTCTGACAATCAGGAATTGATGGAAACTCTGGAAGTTCTTGTATAACATTATAGATACTGTGGTCTAATAGCCTAAATGGATTGACCAAAAAATGTGTGACAAATAGGCTCAAGAAATCATGGTTGAAATGTGTCACAACTTCAGAGGATGTAAAAATAATGTAAAAATGGCTGCCAAACTTGATTGTCAGGACTCTAAATGCTCAAAGACAGTACTCCAGCAAGCCTGGGGAGAGTCCTATTGCCTAAGCCCATGTGAAGAAACCCCACCAACATGATTTAGTGAAATAAAGGCCTGTTTTTCCTTTAAGGACAGAAAGGGCACAAGAAGATGTCAGGGACCCCACAGTGCCACCAGTCACCCAAGTTCCTCTCTTTCCAGTCTATCATCCTTAACATGGGGCTTTTTACCATATGGTCACAAGATGGCTGTTTTACCTGAAAGCATTTTATTTCTGCATTCTAAGCAGAAAGAATAAGGAAAGGCACAAGGTGTGTGATGTCGATTTGTCCCTTTTGATAGGAAAAGAATGCTTTGAAGAAGGCTTTGCCCAGTACAGTTCTGCATACAAATCACAGGGTAAACTAAATCACCTTTTACTTTTTGCAAATAAAAAATCTGGGAGATGAAGAATTTGAACTCTGCTCATACCTGTCCAATACAAGTCCAAATGGTTGTTGATAAATAACCAGCAATGATTGATTCATCCAGGGCTTCCAATTCTTTCAAGTATCCCTGACACCCAAGCTAATGTGGGGAATCAGTATGCCTTAAAGTCCAATGTAGCACTGTTGCAAAATAAAAATGTCAAGTGATGTTCCCATCTCTGTATTTCACTATACATTCCTTGGGCAAGGAAGTAGCATTCTTACAAATGTATCAAGTGCCCAGAACATTTCAAAAGCCTTTCGGGAGATTTGATAGTACAATAGCTGAATATATACCTACATTTTGTACAAAACGTACTTTTGTTTGAAAGATTATCAACAATTTCTGCTTTTTTTTCTCCCTACAAAGAGGCTGTTCTAACTCTTCTTTGGTGATCTGAGTTTTTCAGTGTGTCATCCTTCTTTGAGTCAGGGTCTCCCTGTAGCCCTGGATGGCCTGACACTTGTTCTGTAGACCAGGCTAGCTTCTATCTCACAGAGATCCACCTCTCTCTGCCTCCTAGTGCTGAGACCACCCAGTTAGTAATCTGAATTTTTTTTTTTTGGTGTTTTTGAGACAGGGTGTCCTTGTAGCCCCAGCTGGCCTGGAACTTGCTCTGTAGACCAGGCCAGCCTTGAACTCACAGAGAACCTCCTTCCTCTGTCTCCTGAGTGCTGGAACTAAAGATGCGTGTCACCATGCCAGGCCAATAATCTGATTTTTTTTTTTTTAAGATAAATGCACTGGTTTCCGATGAGGTCAGAGCAAACAGGAGTGTCTTTCTGAACCTTACTCTCATATAATGTCATGTGTTTAAAGAAGTTTGTGTTGTTCTTGCTGTGGAAGATGATTGATTGACTTAAACAAGGCTAGTGTGATGGTTGACACCAACCATCAGCTCTAGAATCACCTAGAAAACAGGCCTCAGACAAACACACCTCTAAAATATTGTCTAAAGTGGGCAAGCCTGTAGAAGATTGTCTTGATTCGTTAGTTCATTTATGTAGGAAGACATCTTGATTACGGGTGTGCTTATCCCCTGAACAGGGTCCTGGATGTACACAGTGCAGGAGTGGGGTGAACACTGGCACGTGTGCTTCCATTGCTGTTTCGACTTAGTAGGAAATGTGAGCGGCTGCTTGAAGCTCCTGTCACCTGGATGCCCCTCCACAGTGTAAGCCGGACTAAACCCTATTTCTCTTCAGTTGCATTTGTCAGAGTACCTTATCCCAGCAACAGGAAAAGAAACCAAGACAAGTAGACCATGCTTTAATACAAGATGGGTATGAAGGTGGCTAATGCTGGGATTGGGATTTGCCCAACAAGAGACCAGGAAGGGTGAGGTGAAAAATATTTTTATCACCATGTATCATCTCATTAAAAATAATTTATGAGGCTGGATTGGAGAAATGGCTCAGTGATTGAGAGCGCTTACTGCTCTTACAGAGAACCCAAGTTTAATTACAAGCATCCACATGGAGTCTTAGACTATCTGTAACTCCAGTTCCAGGGGATCAGACACCATTTCTGGCCTCCCTGGACATTGCCCATCCAAGGTGCAGATACACACACACACACACACACACACACACACACACACACACGCCAAATTTTAAAAATTTAATTCTTTTTTTCTGTTTTAACTTTCTTTCTTTCTTTTTGTTCTTTTTGAGATAGGGTCTCCCTGTAGCTTCAGCTGGCCTAGAACTCACTGTGTAAACCAGGCTGACCTTGAACTCATAGAGCTCCACCTGCTCCTGCCTACCAAATTCTGGGATTAAAGGTGTGCACCACCATGCCTGAATTTAACTCTATTTTTAAAGGCATTTATCAAACACTACACATATACTACAGTTATCAAAATAAGACAGAAATGTTTTGCCCCAGTTTACTTTTCGTTTTATTAATTCTCTCACCTATTTTTTCTTTTTCTAAATTTATTTTTGTATGTGTATGAATGTACTGTCTGTATGTAGGTTTGTGCACCCATGTCGTGCAATGCCGCAGAGGTCAGAAGAGGTGTTGGATTCCCCTGGAACTGGAGTTAAAGACGGTTCTCAGCTGTCATGTGGGTGCTGGGAATCGAACCCCGGTCCTCTGCAAGAGAGGTCGGCACTCTTAACTGCTAGGCCATCTCTCCAGCCCCTCTCTTACCTATTTTTAAACCATTCTTCCACTCAGCAATATCTCAACCAAAGCAGAGGGAGAAGAGATAAACCTCAAATCGGACATCTTAATAATGGTATTAGCTATAGTCAAAGGTTTGCTGAGGTAGGCGACTGAAGTTATTCATAAAATGAAATTTGTTTTTTGTCTGTAGCTTGCCATTATCTGTGTTATTTCTAGTCCCAATTTCCATGGATAATCAAAAGTTGGATGATCTCAAACTATCATTTTTGAGCACAATTTGGTTACTATCTGTCACAAATCATAATTAGCGTCGAAACACATTTATTCAGCTCTACTTTTGCACAAAGCATTGGACTAGCTGGAGCAGTAAGGCATTTGGGAGCAGCAATGCTACTGCAACCTCTCAGCAGATGCACATTTTCTTAGAGATTGCAAGTAATGAGTGCATAAGTGTATAACCTTCAACATGATGGGAGTAAAGAATACAAGTATATTTTTTCCTCAATAATTAGATTCAGATTCTTAGGAGTCTGGCTGAAGGCATCAGCAGACGTGTATCTTCTCATCCAGTTATCCCAAAAAGGAAGTTTGAATGTTCAATTTACACAAATGTGTTGACTTAGGTTTTGCAAATGAAGGACTTTTTTTAAACATCTCACACTATGCTCCACGTTAGGCCCAGCTCTCAGTCTCTCTTTGATTGTAGTGCAAAGACTCTCAGCTCTGCCAATTACTATGTGATCTTAGGCAAGTCACCCACTTAACCTTTCCGAGCATCCTTTCCTTCATCTTTAAAGTGGGGACAAAATCTATGTTACAGAGTTGTTATGGGGAAGGAGAAAAAAGATCACTTTGAAGGTAAAAAATCATTCTGTAAAATGCAATGTGTTATACTTCTAAAAGATATTATTGATTTGTTCATTTAAAATATATTAGGGGATGTTTATCTGTTGTTGACAAACATTGAGCATCTGAATGGCCTTGAGCTTTGAATAAGTTTGCAGTCAACATAGCCGGCTAATTGGAAAGTCTCTGGTTTTGAAATGAAAGCCAAGGTCTTCTAGGACACTCTTATTTCAGGACTCCTGCTTAGGGAAGTCCTCCTTTGGTCACAAATCATTTTCCAGGATTGCTGAAATATGCAGTCCTCAGCCTACAGAGAGAACATTCAGGCAAACAGACACACTTGTCACTCAGTTACTAATATAAACTATATCAATGCAGCATTTGCCTTTGTAAGGACTGGTGCACTAAAATTAAAAAGATGCAGGTGAAATGGGTCTGTCACTTGTCACAAATTGCTACCACCTGAATTCTTACTGTTGTGCTGTCCCTTGTAGCCTAAACTTCGGCTTTACTCCATTCAAGAGACTCCCAACAATAAAAATCCCATGCAAGTCTTGCCTGGTAGATTGCATTAAAACATCCTTTTTTCTGTTTCTCAGTTGCTGGTTACTACTATATGTCTTCTCTCTGGTATCCAGTTTTTATATCTCTGACACAATTTGATGGAAGGGTTTTGGCTCAGTTCTTCTGGTTATCTGAGACAGTAGGCTCATGCTAAATAATGTCAGTGCTGTGCCACACTTTTTTTTAAATGCATGCCTCCAAATATTTGTGAGTAATTTCTAAAATGGATTCTGAGCAGAAGGTCTTAGAGAAGAAAAGGTATCATTAGTGTCTCTCCTTGGCTAATTTAGCCAAGTACATTCCACAACTCTCCCAATCAGTATATTAAGCAGATGTGGTCTTTGTCCACCTAGTAAGTTGTGTTAGACCTTTCAACACTCACAGTCTTTTTATCACTCAGCTGCCAAGTTCCCCAGGGTAATCATAGACAGCTTGTCAATTTAATTGCAAAGAAGCAGGCTTTCTTGTGACCATTCCAATTTTAGTTGCTACTTTAAATTGTACATGAGAGTTCTTCCATGCTGTCTGCCCTTTAAAGAGTGTGGGCCTCTGCAAGCCTCTTACTGATGATGGGAAGAGGAGGCAAGGCTGAAAAGGGGCTTGTTGATGGAGCTTCACACATGCCTTTAAGTTTCTGCTTCAGCAAAGGGAGCACTTCCTTGAGCCCTATATGTTGTCACCTACGTACCCAGTGCTATATGAACTTTTTCCTTTAAAATGTTCTGCTCTCACACACATCTTCCTCCTTTCTGGGTAACAGAGGATTCATAGGCCATCTGGATTCTGAAACATCTGCACACCAAGTTTCTGCAGAGGAGAATTGGAGGGAAGAGACAAATCAAAGGCCTGGTGTCTCCAGAGAGATTTAAATCAGTAGTGGCATTTTGGTTGTATCGCTTGGGAAAGTTGATACAAAAGTAAAAGGACAAAAATCAGCCAAACCCTGACTTCCAGGAATACAGAGAGTGTGTACAAGAAGATAGAACTTTAAGGCAGTAATAGAGGTCAGTTCCTAAATGGATCTCCATGTTATTTATCAATTCTAGCCTTCTTATATTTTCTACTGTTAGGAATTTTGGACTTAATATTTAGATATGCTCTGAATAGCACTAGGGTTAGATGATTTTAACAATATAATTAAACTATATAGTATCATTTAATAAAACCATAAACTTTTATTTTTTAAAGATAGGCCTAGTGGCACAGACTTGTAATTCCAGCTACTTGGGAGAATGAAGCAAAAAGATCAGAAGTTTAAGGCCTACCTGGACTTATAGAGTGAGTTCAAGGCCAGCTTAAACAGTTTACCAACGAGAATCTGACTAAAAATGAAAAGCAAAAAATACATAAATAAAAAAGTTGAAATTATAGCTCAATACCTAACAGGTATGAGGACTCTAGCTAGGTTCCATCCCTAGAACTGAAATGATCACTTTTATTTAGTACCAGTTAACGTGCAGTCCTTAATACTGTCAGACTGAACATGTTGATAATTTCAGATCCTTAAAACAGCTGGACCTGGTGGCACATACTTACCTTTAATCCCAGCCCTCGGGAGGCAGAAGCAGGCAGATCTCTGTTGAGTTCAATGCCAGCCTGGTCTACATATCGAGTTCCAGGCCAGCTGGGGCTATAGGGAAATCCTGTCTCAAAAAGACCCCCCCCCCCCCCCTGAAATACTAGACATTGACACTACTTAAGTAAACTAAAACATGTTTTGCAAAGTTATAGAGCAGGAAATTAGTATAGAGAGATAAGCGGTGCTTCTCGGGACAATCAGAGTTCCTAAGTTTCTGAACCCAAAAGCAAGATTTAAGATGATATCATGAACCTTAATGGGTCTCGTCAGGCGTCAGGCTTTGAAAAAGTCCCAGTGTCGGGGGCTGGAGAGATGGCCTAGCGGTTAAGAGCGCCGACCGCTCTTACAGAGGATCTGGGTTCGATCCCCAGCACCCACATGGCGGCCGAGAACCGTCTGAAACTCCAATTCCAGGAGAACTCCAGTTCCAAGGGAATCCGAGACCCTCTTCTGACCTCCGCAGCATTGCATGACACGGGTGCACAGACTTGCATGCAGACAGTACATTCATACACATACAGAAATAAATAAAAATTAATAAAAAAAAAAAAAAACAAAGAAAAAGTCCCAGTGCCTTCCTCCTACACACTTGGCTTCCTGAGCGAGTGAGTGTGTGTGTCTGTCTGTGACCGTGTGTCTGTGAGCATGTATACACGTATGTGTAAGGATCTGCCCAGAGGCTGCTCGGAAATTGTGCAGAGTCCTTCCAGGCAATCAATCTCAGTGTTAGGCCGTATGTAATACGACTGCACAGTTCAGTACAGTCCAGTCAGGCGTGAGCACGGTGCTTATTTATCACCCTCAGCCTGTCCTTGCTAATCCACAGTCTTCCCTGAACTCAGAACTGTAGAACCAGAACAAGGGTCAATTGCCCCACTGCTCAGTGAGCAGGAGCTCAAACAGTCTCCAAGAGTCTCCTTTAAGTCCGCAAAGGCACTACTTGGTGGTCGGGCAGCCGTGGCCTGCCTGGGTACTGTGATTTATTTCTAGTGTTATTGAGAAATGCTCTTATTCCTTTCACAATATTTTCTCAGCTAAATATTTGTGCTTTTAATCAGTATTCTTTCTTGAGAATAAAATTATTACAGAGTTCTCTTATTGAAATATGTTTGAAGCAATGGATCTGTACAAGTTTGGGGAACTATGCATATATGGGGATTCATCTCTTTTTTCAAAGCAGCTTAACTTGCAGGAAACCAGAATAGTTCGAAAGTAAAAGAATCAAACAGTAAAATTTGATGTAGCAACTATTTCTAATTAGACACACCTACATTTTAATATAATGACTTTCTGCAATAAGGAGCTATAACAGCTCTAGTTTCTGCCAATCCATTGTGCCCTTAATTTCCTCTGACTGCATCTTCAGTGAGCCCTACAACGAAGTACAATATTAGATGTTCACTTGTATGATATCAGCCTTGTATGAAGAGAATGAATAAAAAATGAAGTTCCAGATTAGCCATTTTCATTTATAAAACTGTTTATTTTACTTTGTCAGCTTGAAGGTCAATCTAACTTTAAATTGCATATTGCAGAATTTCAACAAAGATCAGAGACTCCTCTCTGCTTCCTGTAGGAGCAAAGGTGAAAGGCTTATTCTTAACCAGAATATCAGGCTGAGTTTTATGAAATGAACTGGATTATATCTATATAAAACACTTCACCACGGAAGCTGAAACCTTAGGGCCTAGCCAGAGCTGCAAATGGATTAGTATGCATTAATTAAGGCCATTAATCTAAGACAAACTACAAAAGCAAGTTCTCAGGAACACTTGTCGTACACTAAGAGTAAATAACAACAATCTAATAGCCTCCATGCAGTAAGTACTACATAGCATATGCTTGTCTAAGCACGTTAGGTAAATTGTCTTACTGTATCTCCATCGCAGCTACTAGAGGTAGTACTAGTGTCACCAAATTTTACAGAGAAAGAAGCTGAAGGACAGAAAGGTCATATTGCACAGAAAGATGGAACAAGGATTTGAACCCATATAGAAAGTCCCTAAAGTCCATATTATGACTAATGAATCTCTGTATATAGGCAATGTAGAGATCATAGCTCAATGTGTGTAGATATTAACATACACTAGAAAAAGAAATAGTCTCTTCTACCCAGTCCTGTACACCATCACACATCCAGTAATTACACTGCCTGCACCTGCCCCACTTGACTATGAGTTCAGTGGCAGAAACCATGCTTCCTTATGACAAAATAGAGATGCCTAGCATGCTATCTATCATGCTGGGGCTCTCTGACAATTGAACGATTAGAACATTTATTGAATGTTTATTGAAAAGTGATTTCTTGGGGTTGGGAGATGACTCAATTGTTAAAAGCACTGGCTGATCTTGCAGAGGACCTGGGTTCAGTTCCCAGCACTCATGCAGTAGCTAACAACTGTCTGAACTCCAGTTCCAGGACACCCCACTCCCCCTTCTGCCATTGCGCAACATGGGTGAACTTACATACATGCACTTACATACACTCATACACATAAAATAAGATTTTTAAAGTAATTTCTTATTAATCGTTGTCTGTTACTTTGAGTGTTTCTTTAAAAAGCCATAGATGCTAAGTCAAAGAATGTGGGTTTTGGAGATAGATGACTTAGACTCCAGTCATAGAGCTGCACCATCCTACTTCTTTGGTCTTGGAAAGATACCAGGTCTCTGGAGTTTAAATTTTATCACCTGATCAGTAAGCATAATTAAGAAACATCCCTTAAGGAAGTTTAGTATGCCATACAAATTATCATTATTATAATTACAGGTTCTTTGATAGGGTGATGGAATACCTAAGAGGACAAGTACAACTGAGGAAGTCAAATCTATTTTTGACTCTGGGGTCAGAAACATGGCATGAGAAGTCACAAATGCTAAATGCCCACTTCATTGAAAAGGTACTATGCTCTCAGGTTTGGCCTAAGTAGTTCTGGTTGCATTTCCTGCATAAATCTCATCTCCACATTTCACTAAAGGAAACTTCAGCCTGAACATGCCTAAGGTACTTCTTAACAGACTCAGTCATCAACCATCTGCCCCTTAAGGTGGTTGGATATTGTATTGGTTATTATTCTATTACTGTGATAAAACACTGACCAAGGGAACTTATGAAAGAGTTTATTTGACCTTACAGTTCCAGGGGGATTAGAGTCCATCATGGTAGGGAGACATGGTGGCAGGATGTAGTAGGAGCAGTAGGCAGAGGTTCACATCTTCAAGCAGGTGCAGGAAGCAGAGAGCAACTGGTGATCTGGCAAGGCTTAAGAATTCTCTAAACCCACCACCAGTGACATGCTTCCTCCAGCATGACCACAGCTTCTAAGACCTCCAAAACAGCAGCACCAACTGGGGACAAAACATCCAAATACTTGGAGTCTATGAGGGCTATTCTCATTCAAACCACCACAGGTAACTTATAGCCAACAGGACCTCTCTGCTTTACCGAAGGAGACCATCTCAACATTCCAACCATGCTTCCCAAAGGCCCAGCCTCCATTCGGGTTGGCCTGTTTAGGAAGGAGCATTTTATCTCCAGTAAAGTAAATAGATTTGTGTTTTGGTTATATATCTTCCTTACTTGAAAGGACCAAACTCAGAAGCTACCAAGAGAGAGAAAAATCATACATGCACTATTTCATGTGAATTGAACCCAGATTTATTTTTTTCTTGATGGGAATTTTAGTAATGCCCACAAAATATATAGTTTTCCTAAATCAGTCAGTTGTGAAAAGGAAGTGTGTCTGAATTTAGCAAGTGAATCTTAAAATGGATTCTCGTGTTGTAATAATCCCTTCATCAGTAGAAGTACTTGTTAAAATAATTTCCCCATTTTAAGTCTATCTCATACTAATTAGTAGCCCATTCATCTTCAGCTGAAACCCACAATTTTTAAAATATTATTTAAAACCAAATTCTTATATAACAAAAATAATGAACAGTTCTCTGTTATTAAGTATAATAATAGCTGATATCATTTTATGAGCATAAGCATTGCTAAAATCTTAAAAGAGACTTTAAAGTGTGGATATGATCAAAATACACTATATACATGTATGCAATTCTCAAGCAATAAATTAAAAATATTAAAAAAAAAAAAAACAAGTGATCAGTCCAGGGCTCCCTTACAGGGTTCCATGCACAGAATCAAGAAAGCCTATGAATATAGACAAGAACAGAAACAAGATTTAAATTTTTCATCTTTCCACTATGAATGTTAAAATCTAATTACAACAGCATCAGCCATATCTATGACCCTGTCTCTAGTAAAAATTGGAAATTTAAAAATCACATTTCAGTTACCACAGCTGTTTTAAAATATCATCTTTCTCCATCATTGCTTCAAACTCATAGTCATTAGACTCGCTGACTGAGGATTTTATTTAATGTGTTAATAATGGACTCATAGCTCTAGATCACAATGTTTTAACTTTTTCTTAATTGTTTTTCCAGATATTTGGCTTCCTTTATAATCCTATATAATGCTTTCTTAAAATTAATTCTAGAGAGTTCATAGGTTCTGCCAGAAGGGTCTTTGCCACCCCACCCCCAAATCATTATGAGTTCATGTTTTTAAAATGATACTAAGGGGCTAAAGAGATGGTTCAATGATTAGGAGTACTTGCTGACCAGAGTTCAGTTCCCAGCACCCACATCAGGTGGCTCACAACTGCCTGTAACTCTAGCTCAAGGGATTTGATGTCCTGTTCTGATCACTGAGTGCACCCTCAATCATGCACACATGCCTTCACAAACACACACACACACAGACACACACACACAGGCACACACCTAATAACTAAAAATAAGAAATAAATTTTAAAACAAAACCATGCTAAATAACAGTATAGAATGTGGAGTGAAGTGCCCTTCCTTCACAAATTCAAAAGTTGAAGCCAGGACCATCGATGTGATTGCACTTGAAGACAAGGACTTTAAGGAAGTATAGGAAAGATGAGAGGACAGGGCAGAGCTCTGATTTATTAGGACTTGTATCCTTACAGTAAGAGAGACTGGAGGGCTTGCTCCCCCTCTCTGCCATGCAAAGACAAAGGAAGGGGGCAGCCATCTGCAAACAAGAGGGTCTTCACCAGAACCCAACCATGCCAGCACACTGACGTCAGACTTTAGCCTCTAAAGCTGTGAGAAGTAATCTTCTCTTGTTTAAAACACAAGTCTTTGTTATTCTGTTACAGCAACATAGACTGACCAGTGCAGAGCAGGTCTAACCATTTCCATATTGGACTCCTCTTACCTTTAATGGCAAGCCTGGATGCTATGGAAGAGTTCAGCATATTCTTTCTCCTTTAAGTCCAAAATTCTACAGGTTTTAATTTAAGTAAATACAAAAAGAAACAATCCAATTAGGCAATAATGGAACATTTTAAATACATTTGTCATTTGTCTCAGACAAGGGCGACTGCTGTAATTGTGAGATACTTCTTCCTTGAGCAACACTGTTTTCCTTTGTGATCCCCTCCCTTCTGAGATATTGGACAGCTCCTAGGCAGCTCAGCTGAGTATCCTGAGTGAAAGTGGCCAATAGTGCAAAGCATTTTGTTAGGTCCTATATTCCTACATCAGCACTTAGAACCCCCTTCAAGAAACATACCATACCATTTCTGGTTAACCTTAAAACAATTGCATTAAAATAAAGAGGACTGTCAGCAGAGCAATTTTATAAATAGCTAAAATTAAACAGAGCAAGACTGGCAGTGCTAATGCATAAGCAAAGAACTCACTTCCTGCATTTCATCGGGAATTCCTGATAGCAAACTGCAGTGTGTTTATTATACATTAATTCAACACAGTATTCAAAATGAATTTATGCCCTGGCTGAAGGGTGGGATATTGAAACTAAATATTATTTATTATCTTAATATTACTAACCATAGTAAAAAAAAAATCATGTTAACAATTCGCAGTGTTTTAAAAAGCTGAGGCTCCGTAGCTCTACTTACCAACCAAAAGCTCCTGCCTTAATTTATGCAAGTATAGCCTATAGCTAAAAGCTTTGTATATTTGTTTCCTGCATGGTATTAGTACTCAAAAATAGGACACTCTTTCAAGGACACCTTATAAACACAGAACTATAATTTATTTGGCAAATTAAAGCTCATATAAAATGTGCACACTGAGGTACAGATTAACATATTTAATTTCAATATTACCTGCAAACCTATTTTTCCCCATACACTATTCTAATTAGTCATATAAAATCGACTCTATGTATTATAAGCAATTATTTTAGTGGAAATAGAAACTGGATCTGAACTAAATATACTGTAAAAAGATAACACTTTTATGGAAATTAATACATCCATTTATATCTAGAAAAAATGTGTTCTAGTTAAATGGCAGAAGAATATTGAACATTCAAAACCTGATTGCAGTAAAAGTTGAGACTTTTTATGATTTAATAACAGAATAATTTGCAATCTTGGTAATATACCAATATTTATAAGCTATTTCCAAGTTTCCAAATCCCTAGTAACCATTAGATTCACTTTATATAGTGAAAATTTTCCTATTATGAATATTCACTCCCCCTACAGTCGAACATGCAAATTGTTTATGAACACTTTATTTAGGAAATGATTCTTTTCCTATTAAGCCTGTACTAGGAATTACAATGGCCTTGGTACCAAGCTTACTGTGCATGGAAAAAGAAGAAAATAGGTGTTGGTAAAAGATTATGCCTGTAAGCAAATCAGTCATAAGTTTAGTAGCATGGCTATTCAGCTCTTTAGAAGTTCTCATAAAGTGATAAAAAAAAGACCATTCACCACTTAAGGAGATTTTTGTGAAGGTCAGAACTAAATTAATGTCCCTTAACTTAGCATGGGATGTATAACTGAGGATGATCTAAAAACATTGGACTATAAGGTTCTCCTTAGATCTCAGAAGGCATCTTCCTCAGAGGAGCGTTCCTGATCTCAAGTAGTTTCTCTGCCCTGACTCCACCTATTACTTCCCTACCTGCGTGCGATTTCATTGGATAAATCAGATGTGTTATTTCCTTATTTATTTTTCCACGCTAGAGCAAACTTCAAAGAACAGGAACCAGCCAAGTTTTTAATGTTCTTCATAGCACAAATGAGAATCTCAGAAACAACCTTTTTTTTATTTTTTAACTTTTCATTGAGCTTTTGTGCTTTTCATAAACAGATCTTAATCAAATTTAGAATCCCCCCGCACCCCATCATCTGTGTTCCCCATTGTCTGGCACCAGATTTCATTCATTCTGTCATAAATGTTAAGTCCTATCCAGTCAAGCGCTTGTACCCAGATGTCCCTTGGTGCAAGTTCATCCACTGGAGTCTAGTCAGCCTACCTAGAGTCGCTCTTTTATAATTTTTTTTAATTTTATTTATTTCCGTATGTGTATGAATGTATTGTCTGCATGCAAGTCTGTGCACCCGTGACGTGCAACGCCGCGGAGGTCAGAAGAGGGTTTCGGACTCCCCTGGAACTGGAGTTCTCCTGGAATTGGAGTTTCAGACTGCTCTCAGCCGCCATGTGGGTGCTGGGGATCAAACCCGGGTCCTCTGCAAGAGCGGTCAGCGCTCTTAACCGCTAGGCCATCTCTCAGCCGTTAAAGGCTGAGGCTGAGAACCACAAAAAAAAGAGTCACTCTTTTGAAGATTATCTGCTTTCCCTTGCTCAGCAATAATCAGCGGCTCCTTGGCTAGGGTTGCGGCCTGCTGCCCATTTCCTTCATTCTATGCTGGTATTTATCTGATTGAGTCAGCACGGGTCTTTCCTCTGTTGTATAAGGAAACTTCACTGGTGACATTTGAAGAATGTATTAGTATTCTTATTCTCTCTACCCCCCTTTTTCACTATGTTCCGTGAGCTTTAGATGTCAAGGTTCCCCTATAGATGTGTCAATTAAGGCTGGGTATCTCTTAGACATATATTCTCTGTGTAAGACCAGTTGTAGAATTCTGTAATAGCCTCCATCTGTTGCAAAAAGTAGTTTCTTTGATGAGTGGTACCAGGGATACTTGTCCCATGCTTTCTTTCCACTTTCCTGGCTCCTGCTGTTACATCAAGATATATACTCACCCATAAGGGATTGGTACTAAGATCTGCAAATGAAGGAGAATGTACATTGTTTGCTTTTCTGAGTCTGTGTTACTTCACATAGTATAACAGTTTCTAGTCCATCCATTTACCTGCAAATTTCATGATTTCATCTTTCCTTACCGCTGAGTAGAACACCATTATGTAAATATACCACATTTTCATTATCCATTGATCACTTGAGGGGCATTTAGGTTGTTTCCATTTCTTAGCTATTATGAAAAAAGCAGCAACAAACATGGATGTAGAGGTATCTCTACAGTATGATGAGTCCTTTGGGTATATGCCAAGGAGTGGTATAAGCAGATCCTATGGAAGATTCATTTTTAATTTTCTAAGAGTTTTCCACACTGCTTTCCATCCTGGTTGCACAAGTTTACACTCCCATCAGCAGTGAATGAACGTTCCCCTTTCCCCACATCTTCATCAGCATTTGGTGTCTTTTGTACTCTTATCTTAGGCAGTCTGACTGAGATAAGATGAAATCTTAAAGTGGTTTTGATCTGCATTTCTCTAATTACTTAGGATGTTGATCACTTTTTAAGGTGTTTCTTAGCATTTTTATTTCTTTGTTTGAAAACTTTCTGTTCAGGTTCTTAGCCCATCTTCTGACTGGATCTTTTATTTTCTTGTTTCTTTGTTTTTTGAGTTCTTTGTATATTCTGGGTATTAATCCTCTGTCAGATATGTATGTAGCAGACGAAGATTTTTCTCCCACGCAGTGCCATTCTTCTTCACTTCCTTGATTATTTCTTTTATTGTACAGAAGCTTTTTAGTTTAATGAGGTCCCACTTGTTGATTGTTGACCCTAATATCCAATTTAGGAAGTCCTTTCTTTTTACCTTTTTTTGGTCTTTTTGAGACAGGGTCTCCCTGTAGCTCTGGCTGTCCTGGAACTCGCTCTATAGACCAGGTTGGTTTTGAACTCATAAAGATCCACCTGTCTCTGCCTCCCAAGTGCTAGGATTAAAGGTGTGCACCACCACACCTGGCTCAAAGAAGTCCTTTCTTATATTTATATCTTGTAGGGTACTGCCTATATTTTCTTCTAGCAATTTCAGAGTTTCAGGTTTTATACTGAGATTTTTTATTCATTTGGAGGTGACTTTTGTATAGGATAAAAGATAAGAGTCCAATTCCATTCTCCTACAGGTAGAGATCTAGTTTTGCCAGCACCGTTGGTTGAAGATGCTCTTTCCTTGGCAACTTTGTCAAATATCAGGTGGCTGAAACTGCCCTGTACTAATGTTTGAGTCTTCTATTGCATTTCATTGATCTATATGTATGTTCAAAAACAACGTTTTTAATGAATTAATGAGTGTCCTCCTCTATCCAAGTTTTTATAAGAAGGTACAATAAACCAGGTAGCTCATAAACAATGGAAACTTACTTTCCACAGCTCTGGAAGACAGGGAGCTACAGTATCAAGGCGCCAGCAGATTCAATGTCTCAAGGTGCCTTTTCATTGCATCTTAATAAACTTTTTATTTTATTTTATTTATTTCTGTATGTGTATCAATGTAGTGTCTGCATGCAGGTCTGTGCACCCATGTCGTGCAATGCCGCGGAGGTCAGAAGAGGGTCTCGGATTCCCCTGGAACTGGAGTTCTCCTGGAATTGGAGTTTCAGACGGTCCTTGGCCGCCATGTGGGTGCTGGGGATTGAACCTGGGTCCTCTGCAAGAGCGGTCGGCGCTCTTAACTGCTAGGCCATCTCTCCAGCCCCTCATTGCATTTTTAAAGAGAACCCTTAGAGGCCAGTGAGACGCCGCAGCAGGTAAAGGCATTTGATACCAACCATGACAACCTGAGTTCAGGAGAGACTATCTGCAGGTTATCCTCTGATTTTCTCTGTGCTCTGCCCTCATGGCATAATGGTCTCCCAAAAGGCTCACTGTCTAATATCCACAATTTCTAGGCAAAGGACTTCAACCTAAGAATTTGGAGAAGATGCCCAGACCATATCACTAAACTCACACAATTTTTGTCTTCAAGGTGTTTCTCTAACAATATTTATTGCTTTTTTGTCAAGAAATCCCAGATTTCCCAAAGGATTTTGAAAATATTTTCTGACTTAGAATTAGATTCCCATCATATTCATGAAGAAGCGGCTTACAGAATCATGCCATTTCTCTGCCATGTACCACCTAGATGAGGGTCTGCATTACAGATCTCAGTGTGCTGTTAGAAGAGTGCATAGAATTCCTGAAACAATGCACCATTGCGCATCTGGCTACTCCACATAGCCCCAGATCACCCCTCCCAAAAAATACTGTCAACCTTATGACACCAACTCTCCTGTTGCTGTGCTTGCACACCTGGTTCTTGGCATGAACTCCTAGCTGGTGGCTGTTATGAATTGAATTGTGGGCCCATGAAGTTCATGTACCTAATCCTTATTGCTTGGGGTGTGCCTGTATTTTAGTATAGACCTTAATTGATTAAAGTGGGACCTCATCTGACTGGTATCTTTGAAACAAAAAAAGAGAAGGGCAGATGAAAGACCTCATGAACATACAGGAAGTTGTCTGCAAGCCAAAGAGAGACACCACAGAAGAAGCAACCTCTGCAGATCCCCAGATCTTGGACTCTGAGCCTTCCTGTCTGCAAGAAAACACCTTTCTGTTAGTTAAGCCACACATCCTACCATGCTTTATTATAGCCAGGCTCCAGGACTAATAAAGGGGAAATTACAACTAATACATCCAACCTGAAAACACACCAAGACTGCCCATAGTTTCTTATTTTAGATGTTAACTTTGCTCTGCCCAGCCTCTATAGTCTTTCAGAAGAGGCAAACACAAAATCCACTGTAACACATTACAATGTCAAAACAATCCTCCCTCCTATCTCTGCTAAATCCTTTGCAGACGCCTCTTTCTCTTTTGGACTCACAGTACATAGAAAACAGCTTGTCACCACTCATTAGCTGTGACCTGCTCTATCACTGCAACACAGGACAAACACAGAGAGCCGCCTGCTCTTTACCATTTTACTCATTATTTTACAGGCCTGGTTATATGCTTTCTTCCAATTTTAAAAGAGCTTTCACAGCTCTCAATATGAAGGTTATACCATCAGGCACACCATATCCAGATTCTATTATTTCTCTCCAACCTCTTATGATTTCAATTTTTAAAATAAAATGAATTATACTATTAAATATTACTTGTGATTCTACCTTGTTTTGATTTAAGGCATCGGATCCCATGAGCCTGTTTTTGCAACAATACCATTGCATTAGTTTCTTCTCCCTGTTTCTGTGGCAAAGGAACCTAACAAAAGCAACCTAAAGAAGAAAGGGATGATTTTGACTTACATAGTGGGGCATCATAGCGGCAGGAGCTTAAAGGAGCTGATCCTGTTGCATCCACATCAGAACAGTGGGCAATGACGGATGCACACTACCTCAGTTCACTGCCTCCACTTTATATGACCTGGGAGCCCCCGCCTCAGGCACGGTACTGCCTACGATTAAGATAGGTTTTCCTACATTAATTAACATAAGCAAGAGAATCCCGCACAGGCATGTCCAAAACCATCTTCTTGGTGATTCTAGATTGTCAAGGTGACAACAAACATTAACCATCAACAGCCATTCACCTGCGTTCTTTCATGTCCTTGATATATGTTTTAAGCAGAAATTTCCATTGCACCCTTCTTGAAACACTTCATTATTAGGCTATTTCTAGGGAAGGGGTGTAATTCATTGTTTTATAGTCCTTCTTCTTAGCCCCTTGGTCCTGGGTTCCTTGTCTTCACATGGATATTTTTAACACGGCCCCTGCCTTTTCTCTCCTGCCTCATCGCAGGTCACCTTCCATGCATGGACAGCCCAAGTTCTTCCCTCACTCACCCACGCTGGACCCCAGCCTGTCCTCTGTAATCTGCTGGGGCTACTTTCTGCCCTGGCACTCGTCTCTTGACTTCTCCCTTTTCCAGGCTAGCTCCTTCTTAGCCTTCAACTGTCCTGGAAGTTATCAGTTCTTCTGGAAGCTTACTCTGGCTTCTTCTTTTTATTATTGAAACATTGTGCATTTCATACATTTCTTAATCAAATGTAATCCCATTCCTCCTTCCCTTCCCTCCCCCAAACCCAGCCAGAGTTAATACATTCTACCATACATGTCTTTCATCTTTTTCAGAGTCTTTTTTAAATTTTTTGATGCAGGAGTTTACTGTTTTAGGCAGTTTACTTTTAGTCAGTCCTTTGACTTTGAGTCAGTCTTTGTTGTTGTTCCCTTTAATTTTTATTGCTCCAAAATATGCAAATATTACACATATACCAAAATTATAACATCTGAAAGTAAACTATAGGATAATTCCAAAACATGTTTAGGGATTCACACTTTGACAGTAGAGATATATGCAGGTAAAGAAAAAATATTACTTTACATTTCTACATCACCTAGTAAGTTGATGAGTAACATCAGGTATTATATATTCTAAAAAAGAAAGAAAGAAAAGAGTTATTCAGTTTGCCTTAAAAACAGAGATTTGGCCAGGGATGGTGGGACACACCTTTAATCCCAGCACTTGGGAGGCAGAGGCAGGTGGATCTTTGTGAGTTCAAGGCCAGCCTGGTCTACATAGCAAGTTCCAGGACAACTGGAGACCCTGTCTCAAAAAGACCAAAAAAATATAGATACATATAAATATATATAGATGATATAGATATAGATATAGATAGATTTGGTGCTAGGATCCACAAATGAGAGACATACTACATTTATGGTTTTTTTTTTTTCTGGGGCTGTGTTACTTCACTTATCATAATGGCTTCTAGTTCCATCCATTTACCTGCAAAGTTCATGATGTCATCTTTCATTACTGCTGCATAGAACTCCATTGTGTACATGTACCACATTTTCTTTATCCACTGATCAATTGAGGAAAACTTAGGTTGATTCCAGCTCTTTGCTATTATGAAGAGAGCTGCAATAAACATAGATGTGCAGGTATCTCTGCAACAGGATTAGCCTTGTGGGTATAAACCCAGGAGAAGTATGACTGGGTCAGGAGGTAGGCTCATTTTGAGTCTTATAAGAGTTCTCCACACTGCTTCCCACAGGGGTTGTATGAGTTTCCATTCACACCAGCAAGTGGATAACTGTTCTCCTTTCCCCACAACCTCTCCAGCATTTGGTGTCTTCTGTTATCTTGATCTTAGCCAGTCGTATCAGAGTGAGATGATATCTGAGAGTGGTTGTAATTTGTATTTCCTTAATTATTGATGAAGTTGAACACTTTTTATTTATTTTTTAATATATATTTTGTACAAGATTATCAAATCTAGACCCATGTTCCCCACCCTATGCCCCCACCCCACCAGAGCTCATGTATTCTGCCAAACATGCTTTTCATCTCTTTCTCAGTCGTTCTCGATATTCTCCATGTGGAAGTTGACTGTATTGAGCAGAGGTTGACTGATTCACTCAGTTCTTTGATGAAGTCTTTTCTGTTGTTGTTGTTATTATTGTAGTTGTTGTTGTTTCGAGTAGGCATCACTCCCAACTGCTTGGACAAAAGCTCCAGGGGCCATGCACAAGAAATACTTACAACTAGGTAATTGACAATAGCATCCACAGATGAGGGATACCATTCGTCGTTTGTTTTTCTGGGACTGTGTTACTTCACTCAGCATGATTTCCTCTGGCTCCAGCCATTTTCCTGCAAAGCTCGTGATGTCGTCTTTCTTTACTGCTGCATAGAACTCCATTGTGTAGATGTACCACATTTTCTCTATCCATTCGTCAGTTGAGGGGCATTTAGGTTGGTTCCAGCTCTTTGCTATTGTGAAGAGAGCTGAAATAAACATGGCCGTGCATGTATCTCTGTGGTGGCGTAAGTCTTGAGGGTACATGCCCAGGAGTGGTATGGCTGGGTCGGGTGGCAAGTTCATTCCAAGTCTTCCAAGGGTTCTCCACACTGCTTTCCATAGTGGCTGTACGAGTTTACATTCCCACCAGCAGTGGATGAGTGTTCCCCTTTCCCCACAACCTCTCCAGCACTTGGTATCATTTGTTTTCTTGATCCTAGCCAGTCTTATTGGAGTAAGATGATATCTTAAAGTGGTTTTCATTTGCATTTCCTTAATGATTAGTGATGTTGAGCAGTTCTTGAGGTGTTTCTCAGACATCTCTAATTCCTCGCTTGTGAAGTCTCTGTTCAGTTCTTTGCTCCATCTATTGAGCGGGTCATTTGTTTTCTTTTTTCTTTGTTTTTTGAGTAGTTTATATATTCTGGAAATCAATGCTTTGTCAGATGTATCTGCAGTGAAGGTTTCCTCCCACTCTGTGGGATTTCTCTTCACTTCCTTGATTGTTTCTTTTGATGTACAGAAGCTTTTGAGTTTGATGAGGTCCCATTTGTCAATTGTCGACCTTAATTCTTGTGCAGCTGCTGTCTGATTTAGGAAGTCTTTTCCTACGCCTATGTCTTGTAGTCTGCTGCCAACTTTTTCTTCTATCACCTTCAGAGTTTGGGGTTTCACGTTGAGGTCTTTAATCCATCTGGAGTTGACTTTTGTACAGGGTGAGAGGTAGGGGTTTAATTTCATTCTTCTACAAGTGGTGATCCAGTTTTGCCAACACCACTTGCTGAAGATGCTGTCTTTTCTCCATTGTGGTTTCTTGGCCCCCTTGTCAAATATGAGATGGCTGAAATTGTATGTGCTCAGATTTGGATCTTCGGTTTTGTTCCATTGGTCAACAGGTCTGTTTTTGTGCCAGTACCAGGCTGTTTTTATGACTATAGCCCTGTAGTATAGTTTAAAATCTGGTATAGAGATCCCTCCTGTGTAGCTCTTTTCACTCAGGATTGATTTGGCTATTCGGGGTCTTTTGTTTTTCCAAATGAATTTAAGAACTTTTGTTTCCAAGCCTGTGAAGAAACTCTTGGGGATTTTGATTGGGATTGCATTAAATCTATACAAGAGTTTTGGTAAAATGGACATTTTTACAATGTTAATTTTCCCAATCCATGAGCATGGGAGGTTTTTCCATCTTCTGAGGTCTTCTTCAATTTCTTTCTTTAAGGGTTTAAAATTTTTGTTGTAGAGGTCTTTGGTGTCTTTGGTTAGGTTTGTTCCTAGGTATCTTATTGTTTTTGAGGCTATTGTGAGTGGGAAGGTCTCTTTGAATTCTTTCTCCAGTTGCTTGTTCTTGGTGTAAAGAAAGGCCATTGATTTTCTAAGGTTAATTTTGTATCCTGCCACTTTGCTGAAGCTGTTAATCGTTTCTAGGAGTTTTCTGGTGGAGTTTTTTGCATCCCTTAAGTAAACAATCATATCATCAGCAAATAGGGATAGTTTGACTTCCTCTTTTCCAATTAGTACTCCTTTAATATCCTTTTCTTGCCTTATTGCTCTAGCAAGTGTTTCAAGCACTATATTGAAGAGGAGTGGTGATAGGGGGCAGCCTTGCCGAGTTCCTACCTTTAAAGGGAATGTTTCTGTCATTTCCCCATTTAGGATGATATTGGCTGTGGGTTTCCTGTATATGGCTTTGATTACATTGAGGAATGATCCCTCCAATCCAATTCCTTCTAGGACTTTAAGCATGAAGGGATGCTGGATTTTGTCAAAGGCTTTTTCAGCATCAATTGAGATGATGGTGTGGTTTTTGTCTTTGATTCCGTTTATGTGTTTGATGATGTTTATTGATTTTCGTATGTTGAACCATCCCTGCATCTCTGGTATGAATCCAACTTGGTCATGATGGATGATCTTCTTGATGTGGGTCTGTATGCGATTTGCCAGTATTCTGTTTAGAATTTTGGCATCTGTGTTCATGAGGGAGATGGGTCTATAATTCTCCTTTTTAGTTGTATCTTTGCCTGGTTTTGGTAATAGAGTGATGTTGGCTTCATAGAAGGAATTTGGGAGAGTTCCCTCTGATTGTATACTTCTAAACAGTTTCAGAAATAATGGTTGTAGGTCTTTTTGAAATGTTTTATAGAATTCTGCTGTGAAACCGTCTGGGCCTGGGCTTTTTTTAGTTGGGAGGCTTCTTACTACATCCTCTATTTCTTCATATGTTATGGGTCTGTTTAAGCTGCTGGTCTCCTCTTGGCCAAGCTTTGGTGATTCCCAAGATTTCAGATATTCATCCATTTCTTCTAGATTTTCAAACTTGGTAGAATATAGGTTCTTGTAATATTCCCATATAATTTTCTTGATCTTTTCCTTGTCCGTTGTGATATTTCCCTTTTCATCACAGATTGTATTGATTTGGAGTTGTTCCTTCTTTCTTTTTGTTAACTGGGCTAGAGGTCTGTCTATCTTGTTTATTCTTTCAAAGAACCAACTTTTGGCTTCATTGATTTTTTGTATTGTTTTCTTTGTTTCTATTTCATTGATTTCTGCTCTGATTTTTGTTATTTCTTCCTGTCTGTTGCATTTAGGGTTCATCTGTTGTTGTCTCTCAAGTGTTTTTAGCTGTAGTGTTAGATCATTCACTTGTGCTCTTTCTGTTTTTCTAATGTAGGCACCCAGGGCTATAAACTTCCCTCTTAGGACTGCTTTTAAGGTATCCCATAGGTTTTGTTGTGTTGCATTGTCATTGTCATTCAGTTCCAGGAATGCTTTTATTTCTTTCTTTATCTCTTCCTTGACCCATTCATTATTCAAGAGTGTGCTCTTTAGACTCCATGTGTTCTTGTAGGCAGTAGGGCTTATCCTGGTGTTGATGTTGAGCTTTATTGCACTGTGGTCTGATCGAATGCATGAAATTATTTCAATCTTTTTGTATTTGTGGAGGTTTCTTCTGTGTCTCAGTATGTGGTGAATTTTGGAGAATGTTCTGTGGCTTGCTGAGTAGAAAGTATATTCTCTGGTATTAGGGTGGAATATTTGGTTGAGGTCCATGAGGTCCATTTGATGTATCATATCATTCAGTTCAGATGTCTCTGTTTATTCTTTGTCCTGTTGACCTGTCCAAAGGGCTCAGTGGGGTATTGAAGTCCCCTACTATGAGTGTACTGGGGTGAGTCTGTGACTTGTGGTCCTGGAGAATTCTCTTTACAAAGTTTGGTGCACCAGAGTTTGGTGCATATATATTCATAATTGTGAAATCTTCTTGGTGAATTGTTCCTTTGATAAAAATGTAATGGCCTTCTTTGTCTCTTCTGATTTCTTTTACTTTGAAGTCTATTTTGTCTAATATTAAAATAGCAACACCTACTTTCTTTTTGGTACCGTTTGCTTGGAATATTTTTTTCCATCCTTTTGCTTTAAGGTGGTGCCTGTCCTTGAAGGTAAGATGTGTTTCTTGTAGACAGCATATCGATGGGTTCTGTTTCCTAATCCAATCTCCCAGTTTATGTCTTTTGATTGGGGAATTTACTCCATTAATATTTAAGGTTATAACTGCTAAGTTTGCATTGCTTCCTTTTGCCTTATTAGCCATTTGTGGTTTTGGTTTAGGATTTGCTTCTGCAGTTATGCTTTTATTGATTTCTCTTTCTAGGTGCCTGGGGAAGGTTGCTCCTTTCTTCTGTCCTTTGAATTGCTTCAAGTATTCTCTGAAGGGTTGGTTTTCTGGACATGTATTCTTTCATCTTGTTTATGTCATGGAAGGTTTTTCTCTCTCCTTCAACTATAATCGACATTTTTGCTGGGTATAGTAACCTGGGTTGGCATCTATTGTCCTTTAGCACTAGGGATGCTTTGCTCCAGGTTCTTCTTCCTTTCATAGTTTGAACTGAGAAGTCAGTTGTAATTCTGATAGGTTTCCCCTTATTGGTCACTTGTTGTTTTTCTCTTGTGGCTTTAAGGATTTTGTCTTTGTTTTGGGTGTCTAGCATTTTAACTAGCATGGAGAGTTTCTTTTCTGATCTTTCTTTGGAGTTCTATGTGCTTCTTGTATTTGTATTGGTTTGTCTTTTTTAGTTTGGGGAAATTTTCATCTATTATTCTGTTCAAGATCTGATCAATACCATTCTCTTGGGATTCTTCTCCTTCCTCTATTCCTATTATGTGGAGGTTTGATCTTTTCATAGTGTCCCACAGTTCCTGGTTGTTCCACTTTTGTGTATTTTTAAATTTTTCATAATCTTTACTTGAGGTTTTTAGTTGTTCTGTGTTATCTTCCAGGTCTGATATTCTTTGTTCTGCCTGCTCCATTTTGCTTCTGAGGCTTTTTCCATTCCTTTACTCTTGATTGGATGAGTGTTTGATTTCCTTTTTCATTTCGTCTTCTGATTTCTTTCGTATTTCTACTTCCTTTTGGAGCTTCTCAATCTCTTCCTGTAGTTCTTTGCTTCGCTGGTTGGTTTCCTTATCTTTTTCAATGTGGGATCTTTTCAGTGTTTCCACTTCCTTCTTGAGCTCTTCGTTCTCTTTTCTTAATTCTTTGATTTGCTCTTTATAATCTTGCATTTCTTTAAGTATGTTCACGATTGTGTTTCTGATATCTGTATCCTGGGCCATCCCCAGGGGGTTCCCACTGTAGGAATCTTCCACGGGGTTGGTAGAGCTTGGTGTTGGATTATCCATCACCTTTCCCATGTTGTCTCTTCTTTGTGCTCCTGGCATATGGGCTTCTCCTTGCCTGTATACCAATGTGAGTCCTAAATGCCTCTTTACTGTGTTGAAGGCTTGCTTTGGTTTGCTTGCCTCCTTCAGATGTCTTTTAATCCCAGTTGGCAGGGGAGGGGGGATGCTCTTTAGCCTGTGCCCTGGTACCTGTGCTTCAGGAGGTCTTGGGAGATCTCTGATCCTGATGTTGAACACTTTAAGATGTTTCTCAGCCATCATTAATTCCTCACTAGTGAAGTCTCTGTTCAGCTCTTTACTCCATCTTTTGAGTGGGTCATTTTTTCTCTTGGTCAATTGTTTTCTGAGTAGTTTAAATACTCTGGATGTTAATGCTGGTGAAGGTTTCCTCCCACTCTGTGGGTTTTCTTCTCACTACATTGACTGTTTCTTTCACTGTACAGAATCTTTAGAATGTAATAAGCAGCTGCTGTCTGGATTCGAAAGTCTTTTCCTATTCCTATGTTTTGTAAGTTACTACCAATGTTTTCTTCTATCATTTTCAGAGTTTCAGGCTTCACATTAAAGTCTCTGATCCACTTGGAGTTGATTTTTGTACATGGTGGGAGGTAAGGGTTTAGTTTTATTCTACAAGTGGTGATTCAATTTTTCCAGCACCATTTGCTGAAATGCTATCTTTCCTCCATTGGGTCTTCTTGGCCACTTTGTCAAAAATGAAGTGGCTGAAATTGCATGTGCTCAAGTTTGGATCTTCAGTTTTGTTGCATTGATATACATGTCTTTTTTGTGCCAATACCAGGCTGTTTTTATGTCTATAGCCCTGTAATATAGTTTAAAGTCTGGTATAGTAATTCCCCTGCATTGTTATTTTTGCTCATAGTTGCTTTAGCTATCCAGGGTCTTTTTTTCCATATGAACTTTAGGATGTGTTTTCCTAGGTCTGTGAAGACACTCATGGAGATTTTAATTGGGATTGCATCGAATCTCTATACTACTTTGGGCAATATGGTCATTTTTACTATATTAATTCTTCCAATCCATGAGCATGGGAGGTCCTTCTATCTTCTGGTGCCTTCTTCAATCTCCTTCTTCAGGGATTTAAATTTTTGTTGTAGAGATTTTTAGTGTCTTTGGTCAGGTTTGTTCCTAGGTATCTTTTTAGGCTATTGTGAATGGGAAGGTGTCCTTGTATTCCTTCTCCAGTTGCTTGTTATTGGCATAAAGAAAGGCTACCAATTTTTCTAGGTTAATTTTGTATCCTGCCACTTTACTGAAACTGGTGGAGTTGTTGGCATCCCTTAGGTAAAGTATTATGTCATCTGCAAAAAGGGATAGCTTGACCTCCTCTTTTCCATTTAATACTCCTTTAATTTCCTTTTCTTGCCTTATTGCTCTAGCGAGCATTTCAAGCACTATATTGAAAAGAAGTGGGGAAGTGTGCAGTGGTTAGGTCAGGGTCTCGCCAGGACCACCTGAAGCACAGGTAGGAGCCAGGTGCTTCAGCCAGGCAGATTTTAGGAGAGACCTACTCTTGGGTTGCTGGATAATTGATTCATTGGTTTCTTGGATAGCTAAATCTTTGTCTTGCGAGGATGGCTGGGTGCAGTGGCCCTACTCACTGGGATCAAACATGGGCCTGTTAACCCCTTGTTGGGTGTGGCTGTCTGGGCAGAGTCACCCTTGTAGCCAGTAGTAAAATTGGGCCTGTCGCCACTGTGAGACTTGAGTGCACAGTGGTTAAGTCAAGGCCTCACCAGGACCACCTGAAGCACAGAGTACTGGGGCATGGGCTAAGTCAGGTGTATCGCCCCACCCCCACCCCGCACCAGCTGGAATTGCTGAGAGAGTGTCCAAGAGGATTTTTTTTTTTTTAGAAAACCTTCAGAACAGAAAGGGAAGAATGAATTATTCTTCCAATATACAAGTAAAATTGAAAGCCTGAAACCTAGACAAGTCAACACTCCATAAACAAGGAGGGAAAAAAAGGGCATCTGAAGGAGGCAAGCAAAGCAAGCCTTCAACATAATGAAAAGACATTTGTGATTTGCATAGGAATACAGGCAACAAAAAAGGGAAACCCACATGCCAGGGACACGATGAAGAGACAACATGGGAAAGGTACAGGATAATTCCACAACAAGCTCTACCAATCCTATAGGAAACTGCTACAGTGGGATCACCCTGGAGGTGACTCATGAAACAGACCTTAGAGGAACAATTGCAGACCTATTCAGAGACATTAAAGAATATAAAGAACAAGTCAGAGAACTAAGGAGAGAGAATGAAAACTCAAGAAGGACCTAGAGGGAGACAATGACAAACTTCGGAAAAAAACTAAAGGGAGAGAATGCCAAACTCCAGAAAGAACTAGAGGGAGAAATTGACAAACTCCAGTAGGAAGTGGAAACACTGGGAAAGTAAGCCAACCAGCAAAGTAAAGAGCACCAAGAAGAGATTGAGAAGCTCCAAAAGGAGGTGGAAATACTAAAGAAATCACAAGATGAAATGAAAAGGAAATAGAACACTCATCCAATCAAGAGGAAAGGAATGGAAAAAGCCTCAGAAGTATAATGGAGGAAGCAGAACAAAGAATATCAGACCTGGAAGTTAACACAGAGCAACTAAAAAGCTCAAATGAAGATTATGAAAAATTCTTAAAATACACAAAAGTGGAACAACCAGGAACTGTGGGACATTATGAAAAGATCAAACCTCTGAATCATAGGAATAGAGGAGAAGAATCCCAAGAGAATAGTATTGATCAGATCTTCGACAGTATAATAGATGAAAATTTCCCCAAACTAAAAAAAGACAAACCCATACAAATACAAGAAGCACATAGAACTCCAAACAGACAAGATCAGAAAAGAAACTCTCCATGCCATATCATAGTTAAAACGCTAGACACCCAAGAAAAAGACAAAATTGTGAAAGCCACGAGAGAAAAACAACAAGTGACCTATAAGGGGAAACCCATCAGAATTACAACTGACTTCTTGGTGCAAACCATGAAAGCAAGAACATGGAGGAAAGCATCCCAGTGTTAAAGGACTATGGATGCCAACCCAGGTTACTATACCCAGCAAAAATGCTGATTGTAGTTGAAGGAGAGAGAAAAATCTTCCATGACATAAACAAGATGATAGAATACATGTCTGAAAAACCAGCCCTTCAGAAAATACTTGAAGCAATTCAAAGGGCAGAAGAGAGGACCAACTATCCTCAAGCACCTAGAATGAGAAACTAATAAAAACATAACTGCAGAAGGAGAAACTGAGACTAAAAATGCAAATGGATAACAAGGTGAAAGGAAGCAACATGCATCTTTCAATTATAACCTTAAATATTAATGGACTAAACTCCCCAATCAAAAGACATAGACTGGGAGATTCCATTATGAAACAAAACCCATCTATATGCTGTCTACAAGAAACCCATCTCACTCTCAAGGATATGCACCAACTTAAGGTGAAGGGATGGAAAAATTATTCCAAGCAAATGGTACCAAAAAGAAAGCAGGTGTTGCTATTTTAATATCAGACAAAATAGACTTCAAAGTAAAAGAAATCAGAAGAGACAAAGAAGGCCATTACATTTTTATCAAAGGAACAATTCACCAAGAAGATTTCACAATTATGAATATATATGCACCAAACTCTGGTGCACCAAACTTTATAAAGACAATTCTCCAGGACCTCAAGGCACAGACTCAACCAGCACACTCATAGTAGGGGACTTCAATACCCCACTAAGCTCATTTGGACAGATCAACAGGAATAAACAGAGAGATATCGTGAAACTGGATTGATACATTACCAAATGGACCTTGCACAGACATCTACAGAAATATTCACCCAAACACCAGAGAATACACTTTCTATTCACCACCCCACAGAACATTCTCCAAATGACCACAAACTGGACAAACAAGAAAAAACTCCAACAAATTACAAAAAATTGAAATAATTTGATGCATTCTATCAGACCACAGTGCAATAAAGCTCAATAACAACACCAGGATAAGCCCTACACCTACAAGAACACATGGAGACGAAACAACACTCTACTGAACTAATGAATGGGTCAAGAAAGAAATAAAAGAATTCCTGGAACTGAATAACAATATATAATTCAACACAACAAAAACCTATGGGATACTTTAAAAGCAGTCCTAAGAGGAAGTTTATAGCCCTGAGTGCCTACATCGAAAAAAAAAAAGAGCCAAGTGAATGATGCTAACACTGCAGCTAAAAACACTTGAGAGTAAGCAACAAATGAACCCTAAACACAGCAAACAAGAAATAACAAACTCAGAACAAAATCAATGAAATAGAAAAAAAAACAAAAAAGAAAAATCACTGAATCTCAAAGTTGGTTCTTTAGAGAATAAACAAGAAGACAGACCTGCTAGCCCAGTTAACCAAAAGAAAGAAGGAACAACTCCAAATCAATAGACCGATGATGAAAGGGGAATATCAAAACAGACAGATGAAAAGATCCAGAACATCAGATGGAATACTTCAAAAACCTTACTTACAAGTTTGAAAACCTAGAAGAAATGGATGAATATCCGAAAATCCTGGGAATCACCAAAGCTCAACCAAGAAGAGATTGACAGTTTGAAACAGACCCTTATATATATGAAGAATTGAAGATTTAATAAGAAACCTCCCAACCTAAAAAAAGCCCAGGCCCAGATGGTTTCCA